>JAAGEH010000389.1:6043245-6252571 GCA_011751065.1 Lasiurus cinereus
AGAGAGAGAGAGAGAGAGAGAGAGAGAGAGAGAGAGAGAGAGAGAGAAACATTGATATATGAGAGAAACATCATTAATTGCCTTCCAAATGCACCCTGACTGGGGATGAACCCTCAATTTAGGCACATGCCCTAACTGGGAATTGAACCTGCAACATTTTTGTGCACAGGATGATAGTACGACCAACTGAGCCACACTGGCTGGAATTATTGCTATTTTTTAAATTTTTATTAATTTTTTATACATATCTCCCCATTGCCCCCCCTCCCTCCCAGGCATACCCCAACCCCCCAGTGTCTATGTTCATTGGTTATGCATGCATACAAGTCCTTTGATTGATCTCTTATCTACCTCACCTAACTTTAATCTTCCTGCTGTAATTTCACAGACTGTTTGAAGCTTTACTGTCTCTGTATCTATCCTTTTGTTCATCAGTTTATAATGTTCTTTATTATCCACAAATGAGTGAGATCATGTGATGCTTCTCCTTCATTGACTGGCTTATTTCACTAAGCATAAGGCTCTCCAGTTCCAACCAGGTTGCTGCAAATGGTAAGAATTCCTTCTTTTTAATGGCAGCATAGAATTCCATTGTGTAGATGTACCACAGTTTTCTGATCCACTCATCTCCTGATGGGCACCTAGGCTGTTTCCAAATTGTAGCTATTGTAAATTGTGCTGCTATGAACATAGGGGTGCATAAATCCTTTCTGATTGGTGTTTGTAATTTCTTAGGATAAATTCCTAAGAGTGGGATTACAGGGTCAAATGGGAGATCCATTTTTAGTTTTTTGAGGAAATTCCATACTGTTCTCCACAGTGGCTGCACCAGTCTGCATTCTCACCAACAGTGCACAAGGGTTCCTTTTTCTCCGCATCCTCGCCAACACTTGTCGTTTGTTGATTTATTTATGATTGCCATTCTGACAGGTGTAAGATGGTATCGCCTTGTCGTTTTGATTTGCATCTCTGATTGATTAATGACTTTGAACATGTTTTCATGTGTCTCTTGGCCTTCCTTCTGTCGTCTTTTGAGAAGGTTCTATTTAGGTCCGTTGCCCATTTTTTTTATTGGATTGTTCATCTTCCTTTTATTAAATTGTATAAGTTGGCTGTAGATATTGGAGATTAAACCTTTATCAGTGATAACATTTTCAAATATGTTCTCCCATACAGTGATCTTTCTTGTTGTTTTGTTGATGGTTTCTTTTGCTGTGCAAAAGCTTTTTATTTTGATGTAGTCCCATTTGTTTATTTTTTCTTTAGCTTCCATTGCCTTTGGAGCAGTATCAGTGAAGAAGTTCTTTCAGCATATATATGAGATTGTGCTGCCTGTGGATTCCTCTAGTATTTTTATGGTTTCCCTTCTAATGTTTAAGTCCTGTATCCATTTTGAGTTTATTTTTGTATTTGGTGTAAGTTGGTGGTCCACTTTCATTTTTTTTCATGTATCTGTCCAATTGTCCCAATACCATTTATTGAAGAGGCTATCTTGGATCCATTGAATGTTCATGCCTCCTTTGTAAATATTACTTGAGCATAGTGGTTTGGGTGGATATCTGGGTTCTCTATTCTATTCCATTGGTCTATATGTCTGTTCTTGTGCCAATACCAGGCTGTTTTGAGAACAGTTGCTTTGTAGTATAGCTTGAAGTCTGATATTGAGATCCCACCTACTTTATTCTTTTTTCTCAGAATTGCTGTAGCTATTTGTGCTCTTTTTGTTCCAGATGAATCTATGAAGAATTCTTTCTAGGTCTGTGAAATATGTCCTTGGTATTTTAATGGGTAGTGCGTTGAATCTGTAGATTGCTTTGGGTAGTATGGACATTTTAATGATATTGATTCTCCCAATCCATGAGCATGGTATGCTCTTCCATCTGTTAACATCTTCCTCTATCTCTTTTTTCAGTGTCCTGTAGTTTTCTGCATATAGGTCTTTTACCTCTTTAGTTAGGTTTATTCCTAGGTATCTTAATTTTTTTGGTGCGATGGTAAATGGGATTGCTTTTTTAGTTTCTCTTTCTGCAATTTCACTATTAGTGTATAGAAATGCCACTTACTTCTTAGCATTAATTTTGTATCCTGCTACATTGCCGAATTCATTAATTAAGTCAATTAGTTTTGGAATGGAGTCCTTTGGGTTTTTTAGGTACAGTATCATGTCATCTGCAAATAAGGACAGCTTTACTTCTTTTCCAATTTGGATGCCTTTTATTTCTTCTTCTTGTCTAATTGGAATGGCTAATACTTCCAGTACTATGTTGAACAGGAGAGGTGAGTGTGGGCATCCCTGTCTTGTTCCTGTTCTTAGGGGAAATGGTTTTAGTTTTTGCCCATTGAGTATGATGTTAGCTGTGGGTTTATCATATATGGCTTTTATGATGTTGAGGTATGATCCTTCTATTCCCACTTTGCTGAGCGTTTTTATCAAGAAAGGATGTTGGATTTTGTCAAATGCTTTTTCTGCATCAATTGATATGACTATGTGATTTTTATCTCTCAATTTCTTCATGTGATATGTCACATTTATTGATTTGCGGATATTGTACCATCCCTGCATTCCTGGGATGAATCCTGCTTGGTCATGGTGTATGATCTTTCTGATATACTGCTGGATCCAATTTGCTAGAATTTTGTTGAGGATTTTGGCATCTATGTTCATGAGAGATATTGGCCTATAATTCTCTTTCATTGTGTTGTCTTTATCTGGTTTTGGTATTAGGGTGATGCTGGCTTCATAGAAGGTGTTTGGAAGTGTTCCTTCTTCTTGAATGTTTTTGAATAGTCTGAGGAGGATAGGTTTTAATTCTTCCTTGAATGTTTGGTAAAACTCTCCGGTGTAGCCATCTGGTCCCAGGCTTTTATTTGCTGGAAGCTTTTCGATGACTGCTTCAATTTTTCCATAGTTATTAGACTATTGAGATGTTTGGCTTCCTCCTCATTGAGTTTTGGAAGGTTATATTTTTCTAGGAAAATGTCCATTTCTTGCAGGTTGTCCAATTTGTTGGAATAGAGTTGTTCATAGTATTTTTTAACAATCCTTTGTATTTCCACAGAGTCTGTTGTTATTTCTCGTCTTTCATTTCTGATTTTGTTTATTTGGGTCTTCTCTCTTTGCTTCTTGGTGAGCCTGGCTAGAGGTCCATCAATCTTGTTTATCCTTTCAAAGAACCAGCTCTCAGTTTTGTTGATCTTTTGAATTGTTTCTTTGGTCTCCAAGTTGATTATCTCCGCTCTGATCTTCACTATTTCCTTCCGAGTACACTGGGCTTTTCTTGTTACTCTCGTTCTAGCTCTTTGAGTTGTAGGTTTAGGTAATTTATTACCATTGTTTCCTGTTTTTTGCAGTAGGCTTGTAGGGCTATGAACTTCCCTCTCAAGACTGCTTTCACTCTGTCCCATAAATTTTGTATTGTTGTGTTGTCATTGTCATTTGTTGCCATGATGTTTTTTATTTCTTCCTTGATCTCTCTGGTTACCCATTCGTTGTTTAATAGCATGCTGTTTAGTCTCCATGTGTTTGATTTCTTTCTATTGTTTTTATTATAGTTGATTTCCAGTTTTATGCCACTGTGGTCTGAGAAAATGCTTGATATGATTTCTATCTTCTTGAATTTGAAGAGACTTTTCTTATGATGCAACATATGATCTATCTTTGAAAATGACCCATGTGCACTGGAGAAGAATGTATATTCTATGGCTTTGGGGTGAAATGTTCTGAAGATGTCAATTAATTCCATCTGGTCTAGTGAGTCATTTAGGATTGATGTTTCTTTCCTGATATTTTGTTTGGAGGATTTGTCCAATGGTGATAGTGGGATATTAAAGTTTCCTACTATGATTGTATTGCTGTCAATCTCTCCCTTAATATCCCCCCAGAGTTTTTTTTATGTATTTAGGTGCTCCTATATTGGGAGCATATATGTTTACCAGAGTTATTTCTTCTTGTTCAATTGTTCCCTTTAGTATTATGAAGTGGCCTTCTTTATCTGTTATTATGTCCTTCACTCTGACATCTAATTTGTCAGATATAAGTATTGCAACCCCAGCTTTTTTTTCATTTCCATTTGACTGAAATACCATGTTCCATCCCTTCATCCTCAATCTGTGTGCGTCTCTTTTTCTGAGGTGGGTTTCTTGCAGACAGCAGATATATGGATCATGTTTTCTTATCCAATTGGTTACCCTATGTCTTTTGATGGGAGCATTTAATCCGTTTACATTTGAAGTTATTATTGATAAATACTTATCTGTTGCCATTTTTAGTCCTTACCCCCGACTTTCTCTTTTGTTTTATTACAGCAGACCCTTTAACATTTCTTACATTGCTGGTTTGGTGGTAATATGTTCCCTTAGTCCTTTTTTTGTCTGTGAAGCTTTTGATTTCACCTTCAATTTTGATTGAGAGTCTTGCAGGGTACAGTATTCTTGGATTCAGACCCTTCTTTTACATGACTTTGTATATTTCATTCCATTCCCTTCTGGCCTGATGAGTTTCTGTTGAGAAGTCAGTAGCTAGTCTTATGGGGGTTCCTTTGTAGGTAACTTTCTGTTTCTCTCTGGCTGCTTTTAAGATTCTTACTTTGTTATCAGTGTTTGCCAATTTAATTATAATGTGCCTTGGTGTCGGTTTGTTGGGGTTCATTTTGCTTGGGATTCTGTGAGCTTCTTGGATTTGTGTGGGTTTTTTCTTTCCTATATTGAAGAAATTTTCTGTCATTATTTCTTCAAACACGTTCTCCAATCCTTGTTCAGTTTCCACTCTTTCTGGAACCCCAATTATGCAGATGTTGTTTTGTTTCATGTTATCCCAAAGTTCCCTTAGGCTCTCCTCTTGCTTTTTAACTTTTTTTTCTCTAAGCTGCTGTACTTGGGTATTTTTTCCTACCGTGTCTTCTAGCTCACTGATTTGGTCCTCTCCTTCTTCTAGTCTAATTTGGTGCTTTCTATTGAGTTCTTTATAGCAGTGATGTCATTTTTCATTTTTTCTTGTTTATTATGCACCTCTCTAGGTTCCTCAGCATTTCTTCTTGCAGCTTCTTCATATCCTCTTGGGTCTTCTTCATTTCCTCTTGGCTCTTACTCAGATTGTCGATTTTGTCTTCCATTCTTTTTACCCACCTTATGATCATTTCTCTGAACTCTTTCTCTGGCAGGCTTATTTCTGCTTCCATTTCGTTTACTTCCTTTTCTGGTGAAATCTGCCTTTCTCTCTTATGTGGGCTCTTTCTTTTTCTGCCCATGGTCTTTCTTCTCCGGGTGTCTGGTTATGTAGTTCTCTCTCCTACGTTGATTGAAAGGCACAAACTACAACACGACCAGGTACAGCACACAAGGCACTGAGTAGCAATGTATTCAAGATGTTAATAATCACAAATAAGGTGACCACCAATGAAAGACAAATTAGGGGTAAATAGAGAAAGAAGAAGAGGAAAATGAGGAAAAAATAAAAGAAAGAAATGCCAAAATCAAATTGGGAGAGCGAGAAAAAAAAGAAAAAATAAATAAATGAAAAAAAAATAAAATAAGAAAATAAAAAGGAGAAGAAGGAGAAGAAAAGAGGAAGAGAAAAAATTCAGAGAGAAAATAAAGCGTATAAGAGAGAAAAGGGGAACAAAATATAGATTTCAGGAGAAAACTCCAATAGAACAATTACTAATCCCAATAAAGGCCAGCAACCAGTACCTAGAGATTAATACAAACTGCAAATAGCAACTGGTATCGACGTAGGTGAGGGAAAAGAGAGGTAAAAAACAAAGCAAGCAAAAAGCAAAATAAAACAAGTAGAACAAACTAAAACAATCTCACCAAAAATTTTAAAAAATCGATATAATCACTTTTCAGGCAAATAGCAACAAGAGGACATAGAGAAAAAAGAACTTTTTGGCTAGTGAAGACAAGAAGAGAGAGGTTTGTGTGGACTTGTAGTAGGGGATTTGAAATTAGATATATAAATGGGATGAAATTTTAACCAGGTAAAGAGAAAGAATAGGGAGAATCTAAAGTTGGAAAAGGGAAAGAGAAACAAGACACCAAATGGGGAAAGTTAGGAGAAAAGTGTTGGCATAAAGGTAGAGTTGAATTGGAGTAAAATTATGCTAAAGGAAAGATGAAAATGGAATGTAGAACTCTAATCCCAAAAATAAAGAGAAAACAAAATGACACTTGTTTTTTTCCAAAAAGGTAAAGTACTAGTAGTAGTTAATAATACTAGTTTAAAACAAAAATATAGTAATTAAAAAGGTAAAATCAACTGAGGTGGAAAGAAAAAAAATAGTCTTTTAATTAAAATATGTAAAAATGAAAAATAAAAAAAATTTAAAAAAAGGAAAAAGAAAAAGAAAAAATAGAATGTTCCGTCACTTCCACTCTTATTCTGCTTGGCACTCTTGTTTCCCAGTAGGGAAGGTATTGCAGTTCCCTGTATTCCCCTCTTGGTGTTTTAATCTCTTTATTCTTTTGTGATTATGCGAGAGTCAATTTGTGTGTCAGCCACTGGGTGGCAGTGTTTCGGAATTGATCTCTGAGACAAATCACAGGACCTCTCTAGGCTGTGCTCAGATCCTGCTACTCTGTGGTTCTCAAAGCCAGTTTGTGGGGGGTTTGCAGCCAGGACACTGTAATAACTCCCAGGCTGTCCCTCTGCCCCAGGGGGGGGGGGATACGAGTTGTTTTCCAGAGCTCCCCTCTGTCAACAGCTCAGAGAGTTCTCCTCCACACTTAGGGATCACGCCCTGACCACCTCTGTGGACCTCTCCAGAGGCAGCCCAGTTCCCACAGTTTGCAAGTCTCTGTTGTGCGGGGGTAGGAGACCTCACGCTGTCCCAGGCGAAATCTGACCCTTCCGCACGCCAAGTGGATCTCCGAATCCGTCGCCTGCACATCCGCACCGCCTGGAAAGCCGTATTCTGGGTCCTGGGCTGTTCGGTGGGTGCCTCTGGCAGCTGCAGCTTTCAGACCTCCGCAGACATCCACCTCCCTCTTATCCCAGGTGAAATCTGACCTTTCCGTGTGCTCTGTGGATCTCTGATTCTGCCGCGTGTCTGCGCCTATTGGAGAGCAGAGTTCTGGGTCCCCGGGTCCCCGGCTGCTCGATGGGTGCCCCAGTCGCAGGCTTCAGAGCACTGTAGGCATCCACCTCCCTCTGCAAGATGGCGTGGTCTCCGCGTTTGCGCTGGTGGATCCGACGGACAAAAACCCCGTGGCAGTGGGGCTGCCTGGCCAGGAGAGCCCCGTCCAGCAGTCCCCCACCTTCTCCTGGAGGATAACTGACTCTTGACTTGCCAACAAACACTCCCAGTGCGACTCTCAGCATCTCTCTCTCTCCCTCTGCCCAGTGACAAAGCTCCAGATGCATCTGTCTACTCTGCCGCCATTTTCTCTCCCCTCTCTATTTTTTAAAAAATATTTTAAAGGTTTAATTTTTTGAAACATTGTTCCTTCCATTTTGTGTGTTTTTGCCATATCTATATCTACTGGCATGAGCCCACCTTGGACTTTTTTGATGCACAATAGTATAAAGTTCAAAAGAGCGTGAAGTTCAAAACTATGAAGACACATTCTTGATGGCATTGCTTAATGAAGGATAAGAGCATAAAGCACTATTTATATAAGTATTTGAAAGTGAATATTATGTATTTCCACTCTAGACCTTTGCTGGGAGTTGGCTCCAAAAATTAGGTTTACCAAAAACACAAGATGATAGTAGAAATTACTGAACCTTCCCTTGTTCAGGTAGCCTGATGTGTTTTTATCATCTATAACCCTTACTTAGCTAAACTGTGAATCAGTACAGTGTACATTTTCCCAGGCCAGGTGAAATATGATATGGATATGATAGGGAGTCCTCAGGATCATGGATGTTATGCAGGTCAGGGCAGGGTGAGGTGACTTGGTTGGTGTAGCCCTGGGCAACAGGGAATCCAGCCTTTGCACAGATTTCTGAAAACTGTGCCCAACAAAGAAACAGATGTGTCTGGACCTCAAGGAATGATGTGGGCAATGTGTGTGTCACCTATTCTTAGAGATGAGATGTTCCCTGTTCCTTTGGGAAGGAAGGTAATCTCAATACTGACAGAGAATTTGCTTTTGGTTTGCTGGGAGGTGTGCCTGGGATCTGAAAGAAGTTGCTGTGAAGGGAATAAAGGGATGTCCATTATACACCCGGTAGCCCAGTCAAGTTGACACAGATCATCCAGTATCACCTGGGTAAGAATAGAGCATTTGGCACACACTTACAATCAGTAAGTGGTAAAGGATGAGTAAAACTATAAGATGGGAGCATTCCAAAGCCTCCTTGTATAACATGTAGATCCGGCAATTACTTAAGCTACTTTGAAGTCAATAAGCAGTTCACAAGTGGTATTCTCCGATCTTTTCTCCTACCCTGTCTCTCCAAATTTATCTATCCTCTCTCTTATTTCTGGGTGATCCTCAGCAGAGAGCTAGGATCCACTTTGTGTAAAGACCTGGAGTGACCTAGTCTTTCATGTGTGTGGGCCTGGACACAGGTTATATGGTATCAGTTACACTGAAGCCCACGTGGGAACAGGAAAATGACAGTTTCCTGTGTTCTACAGCAAGTAACTTGAATAAAAAGTACTTTTTGGAGGAGGAAAAAGAGGTGGGATAGAAGGAAGAGTAGCATCAGCCGTTCTTTTTATTCCAAAGTGAATGAACTTGCCATCTATGAGAGCCATTTAAATTATGCAGCTGAAAGCCTTTTCTTGAAGAGCAATAATTTTCAAGTTCAGGTGACAGGCCTGGTGATAGGACATCCTCCTGCCTCCACCCTGGCCCCCTACATACATGTTCATAGCCCAGAGGTGTGATGATATGATGCATTAATAAAAGGAGCCCTTCGTGTAGCCAGAGGAAGGTATGTCAGACCGTTTAAAATGTACTACCTAAAGACAGAAAAAAAGGAGACAGTGCTTTTTATTTATTTTTTTAATCCTCTACTGAGGATATTTTTCAATTGTTTATAAAGAGAGTGAAAGAGAGAGGAAAAGACAAAGAAACACCGATGTGTTTTGATTGATACCTCCTGCACAAGACCTGACAAGGGCCAGGATTACAACTGAGGTACATGGCAATAACTGGAATCAAACCCCGGATCCTTCAGTCAGCAGGCTGCCCCTCTATCCACTGAGCCAAATTGAACAGGGCTAAGGCAGAGCTTTTTAAAGCAGCATATATGCTTTTAAGTGGAGAAACCTCCTGCCCCTTGAATTCCTCTCATTGCAGTAACTTTTATTTTTTAAAATATATTTTTTATTGACTTTTTAGAGAGGAAGGGAGAGGGATAGAAACATCGATGAGAGAGACATTGATCAGCTGCCTCTTGCACGCCCCCTACTGGGGATGTGCCCACAACCAAGGTACATGCCCTTCACTGGAATTGAACCCGGGACCTTTAAGTCCGCAGACCAACACTCTATCCACTGAGCCAACCGGTTTCGGCTGTAGTGACTATGTTAGAAAAGCACACTAGATGCTGGCATTGCTGCTGCCCCAGTGCCTAATCCCTCCTGCACAGAGAGACTTCTTTTGTTTGCATTGTGTCGCTGGCCTTTAGGTGGCTACTCTGGCGAGAAAAGAGTGCTTAAGCTAAGTCAGTAACCAAAGGAGAGCCTGGAGCCTCCCTAAATTTTTCACCAAGACATGAGCCCCATGGGCTAGTCAAGTACAGCTCCTGCAGAATTATAAAACTGACAGCCACAGATTCCATTAAACAGAGCCTGCTCTTTCTACTCCAGATGAAATGCATCTCAAAGGTTCTCCAGGCAATTTAGTTGTTTCCAAATTCTATTTGCAAGCTCCCTGAAGCCAGAGGGCAGGATGATCCAACCTCATGTGTGCATTCTTTCCATTTGATGTAAAGGTATTGATCACTGAAATATATGTATTCTAATAGAAACTCCAGATGCATCAGATGTACCTTTTCCTTACTTTTCTGCCTGTAAAAGCATCACTCATTTTTCAATGACAGCATTCTTTTAAGGCTTCTTGAATTTGTGTTCCAGGGCTGCAGTTCTCAGGAAGGCCCAATTGAAACTCTTCAATCTATAGAGATTCATGTTTCATTGACACTAGAAAGAATATAGGGGAAACAAGAAATCAGGAATGGGAGAGGACTCCTCTTAGTGAGGCAGAATAGTAAGAAGCTAGGAAAATTTCTTGGCAAGTAGAATGAGGACACTGAGACAGTTGACTCAAACCAGCCTGATCCAGCCCCCTGACTTACCTACCTCCTTCTCTCTTGCTCAACCACTCCCTTAATCATTAAGCCCTCAGGACAATGGGGTTCACATCAGCATCAAATAATCTTAGGAACAAAGCCTGGAGTCTGTTGACCTCAGAGACAGAGTTTTGGTCAAACTAGAAATAATATGTAGTCCTCAGTTGTGTTTCAGCTCCAGGCTCAGAAAAGCAGCAAACCAGAAAAAGAAACGTCATGGCTGACATCAGGACCAGATGCAATGACAAATAATTCCTATGCTAGCACCAACCAATCAGTAGAGAACATAACCCTATATACTCATTTTGATGCATCACCATATTAAAGGACACACCTGGAAAGCTGATGAATATTCTATTGAGATCTTTCTCTGAGATGCCCCCCAATATTCCTGCCTTTAGAAAACAGATAAAAACCCTTCAGAGAAGGAACCCAGTATGCCCTCTGTCTCTGGACCACATCCATGCCCGCCTTTCTTTCCTCAGGTTTGTACCTTTGCTCTCTTTCTCCTCACCTCCAAGGGTCCTTCTTTTGCCTCTGTAGTGTTTCCTGAGTCCGCACAACCCAGCTCACTTCTTCTGCCTCTGTGATATTCTCAATATGTAAATGTCTTGAGCTAGAATTCTTGGCTCTGAATTCTTTCTTTACCCAACTCAAGGACGGAGGTCCATCACTGCCGCTAATATTATGTATGTGTTTGAATATGCTGCAGGTCAGTCCATTTTCTGGAAACACAACTACTACCAGAGATGGCCTGACAAGATCCTTTCTCCAACATTAAAATTTTAAAGAGAATCTTTTAATTTATTTTCCTTAGAGGCTTTAAAAATTATTTTAGCACCGCACATTCAGTGGAGAAGAGTTAGAAAATTCTGATGAGCAAGAAAAAAATAATAAAATAACTCCTTACAGGTAATCTTTATACATATTTTGGAGTATGCATTTAAAAAAACCCTCCCAAATATAAATGTGCACATCCACACATAAACACATCACAGAAATTGAATCATTATGTGCATACAGTTTTTAAAAATGCTATTTTGCTCCATTATTGAAAAAATCCTATCTCAAAAATTCCTATCTCAATTTTATTTTAAAGAAATCTTTATTGTTGAGGGTATTACAGATGTCCCCCTTTTTCATTGAAACAATGGCTCAGTAATACAAAAATGTACCATAGGTTATTTAAACAATATAAAATTATTGGGCTTTTAAGGTTTTAATTTTTTTCTTTAATATAAACAGTCCTATCATAAACACTATTTAAAAATATTTGCCTTGGTACTATCCAAGGGTATTACCTGGAGAAATTCCTAGAATTCATTATGTTTAAAAGATACTTGCTATTTCTTAGAGTAATAAAATTTATATCAGTTATCTATTGCTACATATGGAACCATAAAAATCTAGTGGTTTTAAACAAGAATTGTTTATTTTGCTTACAAATCTACAATTTTGGGTAGAGTTTAAATGACCAGTTCTTAGGCTTGCTCTACTGTAATGATGTCTGTTGAGGAGGTACACTTGGGGAATGGAGGATTAATTTTCAAGATTGCTCAATGATGTATCTGGCTAGCAGTTGGTATTATCAACTGGGAGCTCAGACAGTTCTGAGTTCTTCTCCACATGCCACTCTTTGTGCACTATTTGGGCTTCTTCAGAGCATGGTGGCTGGGTTCCAAGAATGAGTATCCTGAAAGAACAACATATTTTTTTGCATAATATTTTTTTTTATCTACCCTTGAAAGTCACAAAGTGTCTCTTTCATTATATTCTATTGGTTGAAGCAGTCACAAAGGCCTGTCCATGGGAAGAGAGGGTGTAGACTCCATCTCTGGATGGGGAAAGTGGCAAAGTTTTAGAAGAGCTGTGGGGTGGTAGATATTGCATCCAATTTTAGAAAATACAATTTGCCCTAAAGTATCCTACATAATAAAAGACTAATATGCTAAGTGTCTGGTTGACTGGTCAACTCTTCAACCAATTGAATTATAATATGCTACTGATATGCTAAGGCTGCTCAACTGCCTGCTTCCTGGTGGTCAGTGCACATCATAGTGAACAGTTGCTATGACATGCTCTGACAACCAGGGGGCAGATGCTCCAACCAATAGGTTAGCTTGCTGCTGGGGTCCGGCCCATCAGGACTGAGCAAGATGGGCTGTACATGCCTTGGAGCCCTTCCATGGTCCCTCCCTCTGGCCAACCTTCCATGTCCCTCCCTGACCCTGATCATGCACCAGTAGGGTTCTTCAGCCTGGCCTGCACCCTCTTTTAATTTGGGACACCTCAAAGGGTTAATGGAGAGCTGGTTTTGGCTCAATCCTACAGGCCAGGCTGAGGGACCCCACTGGTGTACAAATTCATGCACTGGGCCTCTAGTAATAAAAATACAATTTAGGATTAAGAATTTTGAATCAATCCTGACCACATACCTCTGTATATTTTACTACTGATGACAGGTTCCTTTGTTTTTATTCTTCATAAAGGAAAGATAAAGATTTGTAGGTTTACTCAGTGGTCAGTAAAAAGGTTGTAGTCTAAAAGGGACACATGGTCTAGATTCTCCTTGTGGGTCTTATGAGATAAGGAGAATATGTGGGACAATACAAGTCAAAAGGCATGTGGGAGCCCTGGTCAGTGTTTTTCAGTGGTTGGAGGGTCGACCTATGAACCAAAGAGTCACAGGTTTGATTCCCAGTCAAGGGCACTTACTTGGGTTGCAGATTTGATCCCCAGCCCTGGTTGGGACAGGTTGGGAGGCAACCAGTCCAACTGATGGTGTCTTTTTCATCGTTCTTTATTCCTCCCTCCTTCTTTTCTCTCAAAAAAAAAAATATCAATGGAAAAAATATCCTCAGGTGAGGATTAATAACAAAACAAAAAAAGGCATGTGGGAAAGAAGGCAGCCAAAGTAACCAATTACAAATGCCGTTTCCAGTGACTGAGGTGCACCATCCAACTCAGGCTGTAGAATAAATAACTCAGACTGTATTTGTTGCTTAATGTGTGATGTGTGGCTATATATCAGAGGTAAGGTGGACAAGGACATTTAAATTAAAGGGGGACCTTGAAGGTCCCAGGCTTCAACATCATAAAACACTGTTACTTGTTTATGTCATTCAAGACACAAAGAGCCTCTCAGGTGAGTTCACATAAGTCTCAGTCGAAATAGGAATAGCAAAATAACCTTGCAAGTCATTTAGACTCAGGTGTCCTTCAAAAACTCCTAGACAAGAGGTAGTGTCATAGAAACCCTGGAGGGAGTGTGAATGGCTACTTCCTCCACAGACTCTGCCATTCAGGAAACCATAATCACATTTCAATTTTTTTTTCCTGAATGTCAAAAGGTAACTACTGGTATTCTGTCTTCTTGTAGGAATTCCTCTTTATAAGCCATTTTTTATCAAAAACACATGACGGGTAGTTGATCACGAAAATGACTCTGCCATTAGGACAGTAAGTTTGGTATTTTTCTTCTTCCCTCCCTACTGAAACAGCTCTGGAAAGCAACAGAGAACTTGGATGAATCAATAAGTGATTAAACCCAACTTTACACAGATTCCAAGTGCTTTTACAAGTACAGACCCATCTCTTCCTTTGTTAGTTTGAATTATTTCCAACAATTAATGAAATATTTGCCAGAGCGACAGGATAGATTGTGGTGTACCCTACAAAATGAGCAGGAAATGTTGTGTTTCCTCCCCCCTTCTCCCCACCAAGGTACACAGATAGTAAAAAGAACAAAAAGCAAACAAACAAAAGGTCATGCACTTCTTTCTCTTTCTTGTACCCACACATCTTTCATTTAATGGAAGGGAATTTTAAGAACTTTAGTTCAGCATAGACTGTTTAAATTTTACTTCAGTTAACTGCCTACATATAAATATGTAATGATAGTTGCAAAATCATGGACTTCTTTGAAAATTTGATCTGCAGAAATTAATAAGTCCAAGAATTTAAACTTGAAATGCTCTATGATCATTATGTGAAGTAGCAATGATCACCATTAATTGCTGGGAAATGTTCAATATAGATTTAGATTTAGCCTCTTTGTTTTCAACCAGGGACAATTTTTCCTCTTGTTCTCTCCCCCTCCAAACCTCCCTCACAGACTATGTGTGTGTGCTATTGACCAGAGATGCTGCTAAATATTCTAAAATGCACAGAGGAGCCCTCCACACACACACATACAATTATTTAATCCAAAAAGGCAAAAGTACTGAGGTTGAAAGATCCTGGTTTTAGTTCAGGTGCAAGAAATTTAATAGTGGAATTGTTATGAAAGATCTTGTCTCCTTTATTGCTGTCAAGGCACCAAAATCAGACTCATATATAACTGCTTGGATTTTTTTACTTTTTTTTTTTTTCAATGTTTCTACTCTCACAGCTGAATAGGATCTTTTAACTTGAACTTGAGGACATAGACACAAAGGGATTAATTGAACAAAGCTTGACTGAAACAAAGGATGAACTATAAACAGGTCTTCAAATTGTTTACTTAGGCCTATCCAGAAAGACATGACTCTTTTAAACTATGGGTTTCTCTTGTTAGAATCTGGTAAAATCTTTGATTCATAGATAATGTATAAAGGCTCATTATCGCTCTAGCCTGTGTGGCTCAGTTGGTTGAATATCATTCTGTGCACCGAAAGGACATGGGTTCAATTCCTGGTCAGGGCACATACCCAGGTTGCAGGTTCAATCTTTGGTTGGGGTGCATACAACCATCAATGTTTCTCTCTCTGTTTCTCTCTCTCTCTATCTCTGTCTCCCTCTTCACCTCCTTTTGTCTCTCTCTAAAATAAATTAAAGACAAAAAGGCTATCATCATCACATGCCTCAAAAAAAAAAAAAGGGCCCATTAGATTTTCAAAATATTTACACTTAATTTTAAATGTGAAGTTTCTCTACTTTTATTGATGTTGGTCTTTATCTTTTTCATCTTATTGTGAGCTTAGATTTCTATATTGCTTTACATATCAACATGGGTACCTTTTTTAGAGTGCCAAACCCCTAAGTCCTACAGATGCTTTCTGATATTTATGTTCCATTACTATCTGATTCTTGTGTCACTTTCAATACACTTGTAGTTGTGCTATTTCATTGAGGGATTGCTCAGAACTCTCAGTTGTCTCATGGAAGCTGGATATTGGGTTAATGACTTCACTGATTACTATTGCTCATGGTTAATTAATTTGCTTATTATAATCTCTACTGTTTCAGAAGGGATTTGGCGTTATTTACTAGGTATTTATCTTGCCTGGCCAATGTTACTCAGTGGTTAGTGTTGACCTATGACCCAGGAGGTCACAGTTCAATTCCCATTTAGGGCATATGCTAGGGTTGCAGGCTCCATCCCCAGTAGGGAGCATGCAGGAGGGAGCCAATCAATGATTCTCTCTCATCATTGATGTTTCTATCCCTCTCCTTTCCTCTTCGAAATTAATAAAAATATATAAAAGATTGCAGAGAGCACCTGGGAAAGCACATAAGCATTTCTTTAATTATTGTCAGCTGAATCCAGTGATATTGGCAAAGCCACTTCCTGAAACATGCTTTGCCAGAGGCAGGAGTATTGTCAGCTTGACCTTCAGGCCAGGTGCCAGGGCGTGGGTTTTATTATTTAAATTCAGCCAAGCAACAAGAATGAATATGACTCAGGCCCACCCAATAATTTGCATAATCTCTTTTGTCTTGACTTTTTGTAAAACTTCCTGTTTTTTGCTGTATATATAAAAACAACAGGCTGTATTAGCTCTGGGTCCCTGTCCCTGTAAGAGGACAGTGGTCCTACCCAGCCCCAGCTTTTTCCTTCTATCTCTGTGTCTGTCTCTTTCATTTTCTCAATCCTCAGACTGCTCTCTGGGGGTTGAGAAAATGAACCGGACTGCTCTCTAGTCATACTGGATGCAAAAAAGAGAGAAATATTCACAAAAAATAAAAAAAACTTACCTTTATTGTTGAAAGTATTATTCTCTTTCCCCTCATTAACCCCTCCATCTTGCTCCAATTCCCTAATATACTTTTTATTATCTTTTTAAAAATTTACATTAATGTTGAAAATATTACAGATGTCCCCTTTCACCCCCATCAACCTCCCTCCACCCCATACACATTCCTCCCACCACGTTCACCACACTATATTGTCTCTGTTCATGCATATCTATAATAATAAAAGGGTAATATGTTAATTAGACCAGACATCAATGTCCTTCCTGAGGAAGCTGTGGCCAGAGGGAAGCCAGCCCAGGTCCCAGGTGCCTGAGGGAAGCTGGTGCTGGCAGCTGGGGGAAGGAAGGCCTACACTTGCAGGAATTTTCATACATCAGACCTCTAGTATGAATATTAGTTCTTTGGTTAATCTCTCCCTGCCATTCATACACCTTTTTAAACTTTCTGATTAATTTGGCTACACTGTCTAATAGCCACACTGACCACCGACAGATCTGTTTCTAATCTTTGGATATTGATAACCCTTCTGTCTCAGGATGAGGAATTATTTGTCTAGTCCTGAGAAATGAGGCTGAAAGAAACTGGTAAAGTGCCACTAAGAAGCCTATTTTTCTACAGATACCATTCCATCATGTTTCCTTGTTCCATATATGCAAAATTTCCCTTTACCCCAGAAACTAGAACTATACTTAACTTGTCAAACCTATAACTCACCCTCAAACTACTGTTATCCCAGAAGGAAAATTATTTCATCTCTTCTGAATCTTTTAGTGCTTCCCCAAACCATTACAAGTGAGTCAACTACAAAAGTACAGAGGTACTAGTTAAGTTTCTAGGATGTAGAGAGCCCACGATCAGTTTTTTCTGTGTAATAATAAATTGAATGGTTAAAATGGTAGAAAATCACTTACTTTTTTTACTTATTCTGGACTTAGAGATAGAACATTTGGCCAGACTCCCGGAACATTCCCCCACCACCCTGAGAGGAACTGTAAGAGTCTGGGTCCTTTATTGAATTTAAAGGTCAGTAACATATTGTTCCGTTGCAGTTGAGGCCCCAGCTCTGAAATCACTCCTGCAAGAACTTTTTTAAGAGTTCATTTTTAAAATCCTCCTTTATGTAAAACTGTCCACTGGCTCCAGTCTGAAATTCAATTTATTCAGAGATAAGGCAAAGGAAGATCTTCACTTCTCTGATGTGAGGGATCTGAAGAAATTAGGAGTGAGCAAGATAAACATCAGAGAGTCAGCACAACACACATTTCTTAATGGATAAGATCTTTGCTTTTATTTTAATTTTCTCTGCATGGATTCAGATAGCCTACATGCCTTCAATAATAACAATGCAACATTGCTAGTCTTCTAGGCCTCATCAAAAAGTCCTAAATTAATTTTATAATTTCATTTGGCTCCAAGAGAAGATAGATTCATAGTCACTTATTCATCCATTCAGCTCATTTAGTGAAAGCCTGTTGTTTGGAAGTACATGTTGTTGTAGATTCTGGGTATAAAAAAACAAGACAAGTTAACATTGGGAAACCATAACATAGTAAAAAAAAAAATCAATGTAATGATAAAAGATCAAGAAACTACACACAAAAAGAACAGATGATGAATACCTTTAGGGTGGTTTTTTGAAGCCTTCCCAGAGGAGGCCCTTGAGCTGGCTCTTAAGGAATGAGTAGGGTCTCACAGGTAGACAAGATGGAAAAAGGCACTTGAGGCAGGTCAAGTGCATGTGTGACGAAAGACCTAGAGATGAGAAATGACGGGGTACTTCTGGAGAAACAAGTAATTTCATGTGGCTTTTAGCCAGAGGATCGGCCTTGGATAAGGCTGCAGACATAAGCAAGAGCCAGAATTGTGCTCTACTCAGGAATGTGGACGCCGTCTTGCCGATGACATATTCCTCAGGAATGTGGACTCTGTCTTGCAGACAACATATTCCTCCTATGTCACACTGAAAGTTTCTTCTTCTCTTGGTAAAAGTGCACTTTGCAGACATACATAATGGTTCTCTGGCAAGTGCAGAGCTGTATGAGGCAGTGGAGGTAAAAGAAAGAAAGAGAAGAATAATTTTTCTCCTTATAGAAGCAAGGAAAAGAAAACAAGAGACTATCCTGAGTGGTTAAGTGTGAGGAACATGCTTGCACCCATTTACGTATTGTTTCCCATGAACAATGGTTCCTGATGCTGGTAGTGGGGAAACTGAGGTACACTCAAGGAAATCAGCACAAGTGAGCCAGTGGGTACAGGAGAGAAGGAATATTTTCACCCCCATCTCTTATACTGTATTGTGCGGTTTGACTGTGAAGCTGCAGAGAATACAGCAATTCTAATCAGGCTTCTGACACCTGAAATTTCCTGGGGTTGTTTCCAGAACAATTCAAAACTGATTTGAACAGAGATGAAGAACACTCAGGGCAGTACATAAAAGATATTATTTTCCTCTTATTGAGGCAAAAATAAATAGCAAAGGATGTGTGTGTGTGTGTGTGTGTGTGTGTGTGTGTGTATGTGAGTAAATACATGTGCTTATATTTCAGTATATCCACAGTTGTACATCTTCATAACACAACTTTACATAAACCGACTGATTCAGAGTATATATTGACCCATCCCCCCAAAAAGTAGATTTTAATCAATTTTGCATAAAAAAGGCTACAGATGAGTTGGCTAGTGTGGGTTAGCAAAGTCATGCCCAGCATTTTCCTGGTACATTTGGGTTAGCAAAGTCATGCCCAGCATTTTCCTGGTACATTGACTGCCACATGTTCCCATTCTAAAGACACCAGAGACAGAGAACTGACAAATTCTTATCTTGACTTCAGGGATATTCCTAAAGTCACAACCTTTCTGGGAGTTAAACAATGGAGATATGACATGTTACTGTACATGGGTTGGAGGTGGTTGACTTTGAAAATTGATGACAAGAAGGGGAGGAAAGAAGAGGAGGCTTGGGGAAGGTACCATGAAATGGGGTTTGTGAAGCATTACTTCTGCTGCATTCTCTATTTGATATGTGACCTGAGTCAGCTTGTTAAGCCTCTGTGTCTGACTTTTCCTACTTGGGATGTGGGAGAAATAACTCTGATAGAAGTTATGTATCTGTGTTTTAAAAGTTTTAAACCACATTGAATTCCCTGGGTTAAAGGTGGCAAATAAAAATAGTGTTTGGACCAATAGAATTCTGAACCAAAAATAGTCTGCCTTTAGTTTCATTGTTCCAACAAGTCCAGATTGTTTATTTGTAGCCTCTTTCTCCCTTTTCCAATCTCCTCAATCTTGTTCAAGCTTAATGGTTTCTGAGCTGTTACCTCCAAACCTTCTAACTTCAAATTCCGATCCCTTCCTGAAGCTCAGCTTAGCGGATTCTTACCTCCTGAATCCTGTCTGCATTCTTAATTCCACTGTGGTGGTGGTGGTGGTAGTGGTTGCAGTGGGTGGTAGTGGTGGTAGTGGTCATGGTAGTGATGGTGGTGATGGTAGTGATGGTGGTGTTTGCAGTGGTGATGGTAGTGGTGGTGGTGGTACTAGTTGCAGTGATCACGGTGATGGTAGTGGTGATGATTTCAGTGGTAGTGGTGGTTGCAGTGATGGTGCTGGTGCTGGTAGTGGTAGTGGTGATGGTGATGGTGGTAATGTTTGCAGAGGTGGTGGTAGTGGTGGTGGTGGTGGTAGTAATTGCAGTGGTGGTGGAGGAGGTGTGGTGGTGGTGGTGGTGGTGGTAGTGGTGGTGGTTGCAGTGGTGGTGGTGGTGGTTACAGTGATGGTGGTGGTGGTGGTGGTTGCAGTGATGGTGGTGGTCATAGTGGTGGCGGTTGCAGTGGTGGTGGTGGTAGTGGTGGTTGAGGTGGTGGTAGTGGTAGAATAGGAATAGCCTTATACATTTTTGCACCTTTTAACCCATCTATTCCTTTTTTTGTTCCTCTAAATATCTTTCTTTTCAATTACAATTTTTTTCTAGCTTATCTTTGGCTCCTTCCATTTCTCAAATACTTCTATGCATTATCCTGACTAGCAACGTAAGAGGCCTTGAGGAGCAGCAGACATGGAATATTTCCTCCAAAGGAGGTGTGTTGGAGAGAAAAGTCTAGGAGGGCAAAAGGCTAGAGGATACTCACAAACAGTGCCTCACCTTACCCCAGCACAGCAGTGAGGGGATGCATTGTCTCCATAAAATTAAATAACAGTAATAAAATGGACTAAAAATTGACTTTATTATCAAACATCAGCAATTATAAACAATGTCAGTGATGAAAGACCCCCCACCCTTTGTACAGCACTGCTCACCGATGCATCATTCTTGTTCCTTCTCCACATTGATATCTTTTGTCCTTGTTATATTAAGTGGCCTCTATCCTTAGTCCATGTGTTTTTCTTCTGGCACTTGATTCTGAACCAATTTTGTGCCTGGTCCCCTCTCTGAAAAAGAGAGCCGTAAGGTGGGAGGCATACTTTTCAAATAACATGGAGTTTCTACCTATGAAGACAATAACAATAACAGTACATGTATTGGTTTGTGATAAGAAAGGACAAAGAAGTAAAATTAGTCAGCCTCATTATCATTCACACTGTCCAGATCAATGACACTTTGCAATTGTATTAACAAGTTAATTCACCTTTACAAATGGGTTCTCTCCATTGGCTGCTGCTGAGTTCAATGGTAACAATTGTATGCTTTAAGTACAATTATTCTCAATTCTCAGAAAATAATGACTTCTTACAAGCTCCATAGGCCATTTTGCCTTTAGAGTGCTCTTTGCAAAAAGTACATCTCCAATAGTCAATTTTTATGTAGCCAGACACCAATCTAACTTTCATTGCTTAAGTGATTATGTATATGGAGAAGCTAGCCAGAGCATTTAATTCTTGTTTTTGTTCAACTTCCAGGCAGGTTAACCTGAAAGATAAATATTGACTAAAGCAAGGACTTATTGCTCTGATGTTTTGATTTGCAGAACTGGTGTCTCCTTGAAATCTACCTCACAGCCTCCATCAAGGCTTGTTCTGAGCTTCCTCTGTTCATATTTGTAGTCCTCCTGCCAGCGAATACTGTGCCTGAATCCAGCACGTATCCACAGCTGGGCTGACAGAGCCCAGTGTTAGAAGGCCACTCCAAGGCCATGTGCCAACCCTTAGCTAGATGGTTGAACGCTTTTTCACAAAATCTTGATCAACTGTTTCTTCAGTCCCTGCATAAATACTTCCAGAGATGAAGATAGCATCATGGCATCACTTTTAGGTACATCTTATTTCACTTTTTAAAAATTCCCTCACCTGGAGATATGTTTTTATTGATTTTTAGAGAGAGAAAGGGAGAGAGAGAGAGTGAGAGAGAGAGAGAAACATAAATGTGTGAGAGAAATATCAGTCAGGAGAGAAATATCAGCCAGTTGCCTCCCAGGGATTGATCCCAAAACCCAGGTATGACATTGGAGATGTACTTTTTGCAAAGAATTGAACCCATAACCTTTTGGTATATAGGACGATGCTCCAACCAACAGAGTCACCTGGCCAGGGCTTATTTCACATTTTGTGGTATAATACTATAGGCATTCTTCTTTATTTTGATTTGGAATCAATTCCTTGCTTGTCTTCTTGAGTGACTAAACAAAGGAAAATGAACACTTTTCTGTTTGCTGGAAGGAGAAAGTTGTTTATTGCAATTAGCTGTTTCACAACAGTCCTCATGTTAGGATACCAGGTGAAGGTAATAATGACTCTAGAAAGAGCAGAAAAATTCAAATCTGGGCTTCAGAGAGGTTAAAAAATACGGGGTATTTAATGGGAGTAAGATACTTGGAAGA
Organism: Lasiurus cinereus; assembly: GCA_011751065.1. Lineage (NCBI taxonomy): Eukaryota > Metazoa > Chordata > Mammalia > Chiroptera > Vespertilionidae > Lasiurus > Lasiurus cinereus. Next base: position 6,065,254 of record JAAGEH010000389.1, read on the forward strand.
AATGATACTATATTTTTGTTTTTCATCCCACCCTCAGATTAGTTGGAAATATATAGCAAAAGCACAAAATGATATGTGATTGGGCCAGGTAGTGGTTATTGTTGTCATTGTGTATGTATGTATGTGTGTAGGGGGATCGCAAGAGGGAACAGGGAAACCCCAGCCTTTTTATTTTTATGATTGAGAGAAAATTCTGCTGCCGCTGCCCTCCCACTCCTCATCCCCCCAGTTACATGGAGCTGCTAGAATACCTTTTGGCTTTCATTTTGGATATCAAGCTCCCCTATGAGCCAGTGGTTTTGGCAACATCTATACCCGCCTGCTCCTTCTGAGAAGGGGTGTAAGCCACTAGAAGCAGAGGCTGGTTGCTCAGCCTTTGCTGAAATTCCTCATCCCTACACCCATGGCTCCTCGCTCCCTGAGAGAGGCTTGAAGAAGGCTCTTTAGGTTTGAGAAAAGAGGCCAAAGTCAATCTTTTAAGGGGGATCTTGAATGGCACCTGGGCCAGGAAATCAGGCTAGACAGGTGGCACAGTGTGAGGATGACTGCAATCCTTGCTGTTCAAAATCCTGAGACTTTTAGGGAAATAAATCTCAATCATGTCCAACGTCTCAAGGCCTGGAACAAATGCTTTCCTTTCTCCATATCTCCATCTCCTTGGCTGAAAAATGAGTAGGTGGGAATGATATGGAGACCAAGATTCTTTTCAGCTCTTGTAGTCTCAGAATCTAAGCTTGGCATTGAATTTAGAGTTCAAAACCAGGTTTGAGCTGAGGGTGGGGAAGAAAAACTGGTGTGATTAAAACCCTTTGTAAAATCCTTTTGAAAATAGTCACCCTGAACTTAAAAGTGATTTACTTTCTCAAACACTAGCAAAGCTTTCAAACCAAAGGACTTCCTCCCAATATATAAGGTGGAGGGAACAGTGTGTGAAAGACGAAAGCGAATACTTGATATTTACATGGGTTTGAACACATCTAAGGTAACTGTTACTTTGATAGAAAAGTGTTTCGGGGGGAGTTAGAGAGATGAAAGCACAATTTTGTATAGCATAAGCTTATGGAGTGGGCTTCACAAACTTGGATATTGTTTCAGAAGCAATATTGCTCAAAGGAACCCTGTTCACTTAAAATAAAACCTGTGAAAGCTATACAACTGAGCTGTGAGGATATTAAAACATTATTAGTGACCAGGAAGGAAAAAAAATCAAAGAATCATTGATCCTCTCTTTGGATAGATTAAATTTAACTATGAAATCCTTTGTATTGTTCTTTAATCCTTTGGCCCTCAAAACAGCCTGTAATTTTTCTGTTCACCAGCATTATTAAGCATAGGAAATTTTGGTTATTCAAATATTCCAGTCCAAGGGGCCCTGCCATATATATCACCCATATGTCACCAAATGATAATAAATTTTTAAAAAGAAAATACACATTGGCACATTCCATCCATTTAGCAAAATTAGGGTGATGCCAACAAAAGAAGAGATAATTGATGTTAGATATAAAAAGAAAAGACTCCCCCAAACAAAAGATGTCCATTATAAGGGAGTTGATATTGGGTATAGTGGTTGAGGAACTATTGAGGGTTCAAATCAAGGCCAGGGCAGTAGAAATGGAGGTGAAGAAACTGATTTGAAAAATATCCTATGTAAGAAAAGAGAAACATGCAAATTGACTGTACCTCTGCTATGGCCACAAGCCACACGCACCAACCAATCAGGAGCAAATATGCAAATTAACCCAGTCAAGATGGCAATTAATGTGCATATCTTGGTGCAGAGCGAAGACTGAAGACAGCATAGAAGGAAGCCAAGGTGCTGCAGAAGGGAGGGAAGCTGCAAAGAAGCAAGCAAGTAGGGGCAACAGAGAAGGGAGGGAAGAAGGCAAGGCAGGAAGCAGATGGGGCTTCAGAGACTGCTGCAGGAAGCCCTATTCTTGGAGGAATCTTCCTGCAATGGGCCTCTAGAAAATAAAATTCACCAGACCTAGTAATGTGGTAAAGAGGACAGTTTGGGGGAGGTGATAGAGGAGTGAAGATGTTTCTTAAGATTTTGGCTCGAAAGACGGAGTGAATGTTCGTGCCACTCCAGAGGTAGAGACAATAGAGGAGGGAGCTTGTTTTGGGAAAAGATGACAAATCTATTTTGACATTTTGCATTTGCAATGTATATGAGCGACACTGAGGTGAAATGCCTGGTAGGGAGATAAATATCTATTTATATGAATCTACAGAACATGAGTGACAGCAAAAGTTACAGGAGTGGATGGGATTTCCAAGGCACACTGCAGAATGGGAAAATAGTGAGGATAAAATCCTCATGATCACCCCATTAAGGAGATAAAATAGGGCAGACTACAGTATTAAGATGAAAATCTGGGAAAGGGAGTTTCTTGGAAGGCGGAAAAGCTTTCTAGAGAAATGGAAGTGTAAATATCCCAGAAGGAACAATCATGGAAATATCCCAGAGAGCTCAAGCAAATGAAATACCTATAAAGTCACTCTTGGAAGGGTGCACCTCTTTTCCAGTTCTCTCATATCATAAGAGGCAATTTACCCATATACTTTTCACCTATTTCTGCATATTTTTATTGGGTCCTACATAATTGCTATTGGTCCATTTTTTTTCTTATCTATTAACTAGACTGGCAACTAAGGTAGAGTGGGATTTGTAGTTTCTCTTTCCTCTTCCGCCTAGAATAGTGAAATAGAAACCTGGATGAAGTGTGTCGGCCCTGAAGGCTCCAAATATCCTCAGATTGACTGGTCCTGAGGGCATATGGAATTTATAGGTGTATTTGGCTGTCACAGCAAAGCCATATTTCTTGAGTATTAGTTTCATCATTTTGCCTTTTTTCTCTTTTGTGATGGAACTCACACAGGGATGAAGAGTGCTTTTACTGTGCCTCTCCAAACCCTGCAACAACAAACAGAACATATTGGCAAATATGCTCTTCTTGGTTCTTTGTGGGAGCAGTTCTGGCCAGATTTCAGAGCACTGACAGAGGAGATGCAATGCCATGGGACAGCTTTTCTTTGTATAGGCCAAATGTTTGATTACATGTTGGTAGAGGAACCAGGGTGAAGATTTAGGAGAGAAGAGGAGGGAATAGGGTTAAAGCAAAGTGTCTGAGACTTTGCGGTTGAAACTTGGGACAGAGCATGGGAATGGGTCTTGGCTGGAGAGAGGGGTAATTCTTCCTTTGAGATAAAAAGGTCTAAGAAAAGGTTAGGCTTGGCTGAGATTAGTGGTCTGTGGTTTTGGGGGAAGTTGATAGAGGCAAGAAAGTAGGTAACTGAAGAGTTGAGAGAGTTCACACATATTCATGAATCTCTGTAACAGATTTACAGAATGCAAGACTGCAGCATTGAAAAAAACTGTCAGTTGTCATAGGCTGGGTTATTGGTTTCAATTCTTCATTTCCCTGGGAAAGCACAGCCATGCCCTTTGCTATGTAATATTGCAATGCCTTTCCATTGTGGGTGGAGTTGTAAAATCCATTGATGTTGGGTTTGGTCATGTGTCTTGCTGACAATGGAATGTTGGTAGCTGTGATGTGAGCAGAAGCCTTATATGTACTTAGTTTGGCTTGATCACCATAAGGTAATCATGCCCTGGATGGGTACTGTTCCTTCACCCTGGGCCACAGAATCAACATATACCAAGCTGAGTAATCTCAACCCCAAGGTATGGATTCTAGTGAACATCACTTTAAGGGAATGAACCAGGGCAGATCAAGAATCTAGCATGCTCTCAGCCACTGCTCATAATACATCTAATTATTCTTCTGAGATGATCCTTTTTATGTTTAAAGACTTATTCCCACAAAACAGCTCTTTTCCAGGTTATGTAAAATTGATTACTATTTGATTTGTATTTCCGTATTCTTCTACAAGTCTTATTTTTCAGGGACTGAAAATGACTATCTTTGCTGGACTTCATTGAAGCTAGGATTTTCATTGCAAACTAGATTGTTTAAATAATGTGCCCTCGTGTGATATCTGGAAGGCAGAGGAGAGATGGAGGCATTTTTTAGCTTGTGAGCAAGTTCATGAGCATTAAAGGCTATTGCATTGACTAGAGTCAGCATTCCTCTACCTGGTTACCAGCTCCAAGAATGTTAAGCAGTGGTGGCAATGGCAATAATAACTTCCTGATCTTTGGTTTGTGTTATCTGGGGGGTCTTCAACTTGGCTAAGTGGTACCTTCTTGACTTGATGCCCATGCTTCTAGCCTTTCAATATTTCTGTGTGCACTGAATTCCTTGCATTAATATTTTTTTCTGTTTGAAATGTCTAGAGGGATTTTCATTGTGGGCATTGGACCCTGACTGATTCACAATCTACTGCTTTCTCTTTTCAGTACCTTTGGAGTATGTAGGCTTCAGTCTAATCAGAGTGTGGTCTCTGGTTGCCCACCTGCTGATAACCAATTTGCATCAGAATGTCAGTTACTAGTAATTGAGTCATTTATGCACATTTTCATCATGTTTTAAAAAGCATTTATTGATTTCATAGAGTAAGGGAGAGGGAGAGATAGAAACATTAATGATGAGAGAGAACCATTGATTGGCTGCCTCCTGCACACCCTCTAATGGGAATCAAGCCAGCAACCCAGGCATGTGCCCCTGACTGGAATAGAACCCAGGACTCCCAGTCTGCAGGCCAATGCTCTATCCACTTTCTCATAGAAGGGAGCAGTATGTTAATTTATATTCTGACACAGGATTCTGATCTTTTTGAGATGGGTACTTTGAGTACCAGTGGTTTACTCAAAGGCCACAGCCACACGAGTATTTTCTTCCTCTAGGTCCCACATATGGCTCTTTGGCCCCTTGAGTGTGTCTCTTCCACAAAATACCATGGCCTGGGCAAGTTTATTTTGAAGAAGTGGCATTAGAAAAAGTTTAAGTTTAAAAAAATTAAACTCAAAAGAAATTTCAATCATTGTACTGTTGAGATTTAGCTCTGCTGACTAATGAGTTTGCCGACCACTGCACTAGGCATTAAAACTGCTTCTTTTTTGTTTTTATTGGTAATTGCAATTTTACCTCAGGGGGCGTGTGTCTCCTGGGATTGCGTTATCCAACTGTAATGGAAAATTTCTGTAGAAATTATTGTCATTTTTCCCAAGTCATTTTTGTTTCTTTTGAAGTATTCCTTTTTAAAAAGTAACTACTTATTTTATTAACAAAGCAATGCATGCCCATGAGGAAACAAAAGTTTCAGCACTTTCCTTAAAGTTTAAGCATAGAGTATAATATGTGAAAAACAAAAATTCCTTTATCTCTCAAACTTCTTAGTCAGCTTCTCTGAGGTAACCAACAACAGTATTTATATTTAAAAAGTTATTTATTTTTCCAGTGAAAATAGCCTTAGTTAAATCTCACAACTATAGTTGTGCCATTTTTTTATCACCCAAGGTGGATCATGTGAACTTTTGTATTGAGGTTCCGTCAAATGACCTTTCTACGCTCATTTACCAATCACAGTACCAAGCAGATTTGGCCTTTATGCTGTTGCCACAGGATGAGAATTTAATTTTAACATCAGTTTTTCAACAAATTATGGGATATGTATATTAACAAGATACATATAATCTTTTTGTGATAAAATGTTAAAACCATTCACATTATTGTAAAGTATTGGTATTGAGGACCTGTATTCAACTTTTTATTTAAAATTTTGTCATGGCTGGACATGAATTATAAATTATTTTAACTGATTTTTCCTCTTCTCTTTAAAAGATGGTAAAGTTCATTTCAGTACAAAAGAAGGACAAAAGACAAAACAAGCTCTGATGATTTCCCTTAATAATTTTTAAAAAATTGTGCATGTCCTGCTGTTATGCTCAGTATTAGAGCATCAGTCTGTGCACCAAAAGGTCATGGGTTCGATTCCCAACCAAGGACATGTACATGGGTTGCTGCTACAGTCAAGGTGCCATGGGTTGCTGCTACAGTCAAGGTGCGAGTGGCAACCAACCCATGTCTCTCTCTCTCTCTCTCTTTCTTTCTCTCTCTCTCTCTCTCTCTCTCTCTCTCTCTCTCTTTCTTTCCATCCCCTTCCTTCCTCCCTTCCACTCTCTCTAAAAAGCAATGGAAAAAATATCCTCAGGTGAGGATTAAAAATAAATAAAAATTGTGGGGGTGTATTTTTAAATATACTACTTCTGCTTTCTATAAGTTTTCTCAACTGAAAAGATGCATTTTGAACTTTTGAACTTTAGATATATATTTTTTAAGTTGATGATGTTGGCTTGGGTGACTTCAGGGGAATATCAGCTGCAAACATGTAGTCATAACCATAGAAACTACCAAAGACAAATTGCCCACTCTTGCTTTCCGAGGTTTGGAATAAAAAGAATGTATGTTCTCAGAGTTTGCCACTTTTTAGCAGAGAATGTTATAAAACAACATAATACAAAGTGTTGTCAGGCATTTGAATAAAAAAGAACCTAAAGAAATCAGGGGGAGGGAAATATCTACTTTCAGTACCTATGTAAAATACAATGGGGGGGTCACATACCCTTTGAGAGTGCCTTAAAGATTTTCTACCTCCCTAATTCATACCACCTTAAGCAACAATGTGCTATTAAAGTTTATTTAACCCATGTTCTTTCAAAGGCATAACCCTGTAGAATCCTCTACTGACCTTCTAAGATGCCTCACTAAAAGAGACACCACAAAATATTATCTTATATAAGAAAAGCTGGATTTTAAATATAACTTATATAGTATGTATATCATCTTAAGCAAGTTATTTCACTTTTAAATGCTTCAGTTTTCTTCACTGTCAAATGTTTGGATTGGAATGCCCACCACGTTTATTATAAAAATGAGCTTGAATTATAGTGGAAAACAAAGAATATGGCCTATTCTATAACAGATGCTTAGTGCATGTTAACACCCCCCTCCTATGTTTTTGCACTTGGAACATCTTGGAGATGAGCTCAGACATCAAAGAGAGAAGTCCTTCTATTAATAGATATCTACTGAACATTGAAGACAAATGCCTCAAATGTGGAGAGGTCGAGGGTTACAAAAACTCTGGTTATATTTCAGCAATTAATGTTGGTGATGAACATATTCTTTCCATTTTCTCAGTATATCTCTATGACTATATATAATATCCATTTGACAATAACATGGAAGTCTACATGTGAGGTCTGTTGTGAGTGCAAATCTTGGCCTGAATGACCTTCTCACAAGGATCCTTATTAGTTTTCAGAGTTTTTTATTTTTTATTAAAAGGTAGCTTTATTGAAGTATGATCTATGTAATAAAATTCACCTCTTTTAGGTATACAACCCAATGATTCTTGGTAAGTTTACAGAACAATCATCACTGCCCAGTGTTGGAACACACCCCTTACTCCCAAACATCCCTGGTTTCTGGCTGTAGTTGGTCTCTGCTTCCACCCCAGCCCTCGGGCAACACTAATTACTTTATGTCTTTTTGATTTACCCTTTTCACAGGATGGTTTTTCTGGAGACGTGAGTCACTCTGATTCACATAAGGCTTGAGAGAAAGCATGAGATCAGATTTCTTCATATACTGACATATTTCTTTTTTAAATTTTTATTTTTTACAGAGAGGAAGAGAGAGGGAAAGAGAGTCAGAAACATCTATGAGAGAGAAACATCCATCAGCTGCTTCCTACACACCGCCCCACTGAGGATGTGCCCGCAGTCAAGGTACATGTCCTAGACCAGAATTGAACTTGGGGCCCTTGAGTTCGCAGGCTGATGCTCTATCCAATGTGCCAAACTGGTCAGGGCAACTGACATATTTCTTAACATACTGGTTGCTACTGGATCCCCAAGGATGGCGATTGGCCTTTTGGCAGCTCCTCAGAGAAGTTCCAGTTCCCTTGGAGAGAAATTGGACCAGCAGGCAACCAGCTGGGGAACCACGTCAGCCAGCGTCCAGTCAGGAGATGGAAGCTACCTCAGTTATTTTAACAAAGAGAACTCAATGTGAACAATTATTAGAGGGCATCAAAGAACTGAAAGGCAAACAATGAGCACTGAGATACATAGCAAGGGGATACCATGGGGGTTGGCTACCTGCTTTTGTTTGGGGAAATAAAGGAAAGCAGTGGCATTATAAAACCTGCCAGTTTGGAGGAGGGTCTCTCTGGGGCTCCACCACAAGCCTCCGAGGAGGAAGAAGGTGGCCCACAGCTAATCCTTGTGTCTCCATGAGGATTTGATAGGATTGGTCTGTAAAGGGATTCCTCTGCTGCTGGAACAACTGGGCTTCTGAGGTTCAAAGGAATCAGGCACATACAGGTCCTTTTCCCCTTCCCTAGCGCCTGTCTTCCTCTGGTACCCTCCTCTTTCCCCCTGCCCCATCCCCAGTTGGCAGTTTAATAGGGAGCTGAGGGCAAAGCAGAAGGTGTGTGCACAGCACCAGCCCCAGCATCGCAAAGCTGAGTCAGAAGGATGCATCTCAAACAGAGATCAACTTAATTCATGACACAAGCTTCTCAGATCCAGGTCTGTCTGGTTTGGAAGCCTGTGTTCTAAGCCACTACTCCATACTACAGCTTTATGGTGACATTCTCCCTCTCACGTACCAAGTCCCAAACACCTGCGTATTCAGTCATTGAATGGTTCAGTCTTTTATAAACTCAGACATTGCAAATCAGAACATACAGTTTTCACCCTTAGGGATAATCTTTTGTTTCATAGATTTCTTGGAATCACTTTTCTTAATCTGAGTTCAAATTCTCCTTGATATTCTAAGTTTCCACAAACTTTTCCTAGGGTTGTTCTTGACAATGGAAAGGAGCAGCATGCATTAGATACCTCCCTGTTAGCACCTACCAATTCAAAGGCACTAAGAGGGTGAGTGGACGGCACATCCTTGTGTATGGCGTAGGGGAGGAGGTTCCTCTTTAGCATTGTATCACTTGTAAGGGATGGCAAACACAGACCATCTGTCTCTAGGCTGCTTGGGAATTTTGTTTTCCTCTAATCTCTGAATAAGGTGAACTAACTTTTCCCCTGCACTATTTTTTTCTCATGCTGGACAAGTTTTCTTTATACAGACCCCTTGGTAATGCAACTTCCTGTGCGAATGGAAGACCTAGAGTATAGCCACCAGTGTTTTAATCATCCTAATGCCTAGCAGAGTGGTCAGTATTTGTTTAATAAATTTATGCGTGAAAAAATTATTTTTCTTTCTGTTCATTTGAAAAAAGTTTCATTTTCCCTAGGAATAGCTTAAGTTTCTGTTGTCTTGCTAGGAATATTAGAATTCAAAAATTGAAACCCAAAGTGAATGTGTGTGTGTGTGTGTGTGTGTGTGTGTGTGTATGTGTGTGTATTTTAGTGAACATAGCAAGTAGTCTAGGCTTACTTTATAATGTATGGCCTATTTTGCAATTTTGTTATTGGTTTGAAAAGCCAATGACAAACATTTTTAAAAAGAAATGATTGGGAGGTACAACTCAACAACAAAAAGGCAAAGAGGCCAATTAAGAAAACTGGCAAAGGACTTGAATAGATATTTCTCCAAAGATATAATAATGGCAAATAACTTCATGAAAAAAAAATGCTTAGCTTTATTAGTCATTGAGGAAATGCAAATCAAAACCAAAATGAGATACCACCTATTAGGATAGCTATACTTTAAGTAAAAATTATGGAAAGTAATAACTGTTGTTAAGGATGCTGAAAAATAGAAACCATTGTGTATTGCTGAAAGGAATATAAAATGGGGAGAGAATCCAAGATGGCAGCATAGGTAAACAACTACACTGCTGCCATGCACAACAATTTCAAAGCTATAGCTAAAAGACAGAACGGAAATTATCCAGAACCACGGGAAAGCTGGCTGAGTGGGAATTCTATAACTAGAGGGAAAGAGAGGGGCTCACGGAGACCCAGAGGAGCTGCAAGAAGCTGAGGTACAGAGAAGCGTGCGCAGAGAGAGCAGGCGCCGGAGAACCTGGCTGGCTTTCTCTGGCGGGAGGGAGGCGGAGACTCTCAACGGCATTGAACCCCTTATCTTACGACACTAAACCCCAGATCCAGCCAAAACTCATACGGGGAGAGTTTGGACTGTGAAAAGGGAGAGGTGCACGAAAATTTAGGGGAGTTGCAAAAGATCAGAAGTCTGGTGGCGCACACGGCACTGCGCAGAGGACCGACTACTGATTGTACCGTTGGTTTTCGTGAGTAGGCGGGAGACAGACCCTCGCAACTGCACCACTTCTAACTTCACTAAACCCCAGTTTCTGGCGAAACCCTGGGGACCCAGACTCCCATGGTCCCGGAGCACAGGGCAGCAGGAGGGGCAGCAGTCTAAGGGCACTGTGGTCCCTGTGCGCGTGTGCTCCAGTGATTACCCAGTCACATGAGACTCAGGGGCCGTGGAGGGTGGGGCCGACTGGAAGGCAAGGCGGTCCCTTAAGCCCGAGACTCCACCCATCCCAAGCTCAACAGAGAGACTTCTGCAGTTTTGCAAGTCTGGTATCATAAGGCTGAATCCAACACAGAAGTTCTCCCGGCATACTGAAAATGTTGAGACAAGGGAAGGGATCACAAACAAAAGAAATGGAGGAAAACAAAAGACTAGATATAGAGTTCAAAACCACGATTATAAGGTTTTTCAAGAATATCCTAGAAAAGTTGGATAAAGTTAGCGAGACCCATGAGGAGATGAAAAAGAACCAACTAGAGATGGAACTAGAAATTAAACATACACTGACTGAAATAAAAAATATTATACAGAGACCTAACAGCAGACTAGAGAAAGGCAAGAATAAAGTCAAAAATTTGAAATATAAAGAATCAGAAAACACTCAACTGAAAAAGAAAGAAGAGAGAAGAATCCAAAAATGTGAAGATAATGTAAGGAGCCTTTGAGACAGCTTCAAGCGCACCAACATCAGAATTGTGGGGGTGCCAGAGGAAGAGCAAGAGCAAGATACCGAAAACCTATTTAAAGAAATAATGACTGAAAACTTCCCACATCTGGTAACAGAAATAGACTTACAAGTCCAGGAAGCACACAGAACCCCATATAAAAGGAATCCAAAGAGGACCACACCAAGACATACCATAATTAAAATACCAAGAGCAAAAGACAAAGAGAATATTAAAAGCAGCAAGAGAAAAACAGTTCATTACCTACAAGGGAGCACCCATATGACTGTCAGCTGATTTCTCAACAGAAACGATGTAGGCCAGATGGGAGTGGCAAGAAATATTCAACGTGATGAATAGCAAGAACCTACAACCAAGAATACTCTATCCAGCAAAGCTATCATTCAGAATTGAAGGGCAGATAAAGAGCTTCACAGAGAAGAAAAAGCTAAAGGAGTTCATCAACTCCAAACCAGTATTATATGAAATGCTGAAAGGTACTCTTTTAGAAAAGGAAGAAGAAAAAGGTAAAAGCCAAAAAATTATGAACAACAAATACATATTTATCAACAAGTAAATGTAAAAATTATGTGAATTAAAAATTTGATCAACAGAATAAACTGGTGAATATAATGGAATCAGAAGCACAGAAAGGGAGTGGATTGATAATTCTCAAGGGGAAAGGGTTGAGGGGTGTACAGGGAGAGACTGGACAAAAATCATACACCTATGGATGAGGTCAAGGGGAGGGAGGTAAGGGTAGAGGGAAGGGTGGGAGTGGGTGGAGCGGAGCTATGGAGGGGAAAAAAGAGAAACAAATGTAATAATCTGAATAATAAAGATTTAATTAAAAAAATGGTATAGCACCGGTGAAAAAACAGTTTGGCAATTCCTCATAAAATTAAATATAGAAGTACCATATGACTCAGCAATTCCATTTCTAGGTATATACTCAGGAGAATTAAAAACAGGTGTCAAACAAAGACTTCTACATAATGTTCAGAGTAGCATAATCCACAGTATCCCAAAAAGTGATAAGAACACACAAGTACTGTTAAGTGGATAAACAATGTAGTCTATGTATACAATGGAATATTATTTGGCCACCAAAGGTAAGGATACATGAAGGTATTTGTAAACATTGTGCTAAATGAAAGAAGCTGGACACAGAAGCCACATCTTATATGACCTCCATTTATACGAAACTAGAGGCTCAGTGCATGGATTCTTGCACTGGTGGGAGGCGTGGCCTGTGGGAATTGGTCTGCTTTGAGAGTACTGCTTATCCTGATCAGTCAAGCTGCGCTCCCACTGTGGGAGCGCACTGACCACCAGGGGTCAGTTCCTGCATTGAGTGTTTGCCCCCTGATAGTCGATGCATGTCATAGTGACTGGTTGACCAGTTATTTGGTCATTCCTCCATTTGGTCACTGGGCTTTTATATATATAGAAGTCCAGAATAGGCAATGCCAGAGAGGCAGAGAGCCAACTGGGGCCTGGGAGAGGGACAGGGCAATGGAGAGTGACTGATTAATGGGTACAGGTTGGATTTTTGATGGGGCTATGAAAATATTTTGGAATTATACAGTGGGGATGATTGCACAACATTGTGACTATACTAAATGTCACTGTTTTGTATTCTTAAGAATAGTTAAAATAATGAACTTTATGTTATGTGAATTTTACCTCAATAAAAATTGGCAGGGAACACATTCAGATACAAGAGATATTTCAGCCAAAGGAAGGGGGGGGGATGTTAACATGAGGAATGAAAGAACAAGTCAAGGACTTAATAATAAGCCCATTGATTATGAAACAGGAAGTAAAACTAAATTTCTTTAGCTGTCATTCTTTCTAAAGTCCTCAAATAAGACTTTTTATTAAAAATGAAAATCCACAAGGAGAAAAAGAGAAAGATTTACTGTATATTAGAAAATATCCAATATAGAAAGCTATGAAGGAAAATCTGCTTTTCCTGACAATAGCTAAACAAGCCCCTCTATTCTGGTATCCTGATTGCTATCATCAATGAGCCTTCCTTTGTTAAGTGTTTTTCCCCTCTTACTAATTTCATGATCTTCTTCACACAGACCTACAAGTGAGAATTAAAGTGACGCTGATTTAAGTGTGCCAGCTGAAGATACAATGCATATTCTGATCTAATTTACCTCTCTAGAGGAGACCAAGGTGTAATCAGAGCAGGACATGATTAAAGTAAGACCAAATGTTTCAGCTTTCTGAGTTTACTTGAAAATTGCATTTCTGTATATTTCTGTTTAGTCCTGAGTGACTATGGGACACCATAGGCTAAATGGGAATTCCTGATCCCCGCCTGATGCTTCCAGTGTGACTATGGCTAAGGGTCAAAGAGAGGTAGGGCTCGTATCTTATGTATGTTCTCTCCAGGACTGGGTGGCCATTAGCACAAAGCAGCAAGAGCTAAGTGACCCTTTGAAAGGAGATGACTTTGGAGAGATAGGTGTGGGCATAATGGCCACGGGCCCAGCTTCATTAATGCCTGGAAGAGTGAAAGGTGGGCTAGGGGGACTAATTGTTTAGCTGGTTTGCCCAGGACAGTCAAAGGTGTTGTGAAAATGCTGATGGCAATTATCTGATGGCCTGAGCCTCTTCCCTGTCCTGTAACTTCTCACAAGCAAGAAAAAGCTAATGCATGCACAGAAGAGAGGTTCCAGATCCCTGAGCTAGTGCCCTGGTCAGTGCTATTTTTGATAGCCTGCTGCCTATGCAATGACATTTGCTAATGAAAGGAAATGAACTCCCCTCCATCTTGTCCTATAGGGCTGGGCCCCCTGCCTAAATCCCCTCCCTTTTCTGGGAGTGGCCACAGGTGTGCCAGCAATGTCCTACCTTCCCTGACCACCACCCAAATGGACCAATGAAGCTCCAGGAATACAGCGAGGGTCCTAATTATGCTAAACCACAGAAAGACCCTAATTCAAGTGACCAATCTCTGTAACCCTCTTCACTTTCCTAAGCTCTCCCAATTATCCTACCCCATATAACTCATTGTTCCCACCCGACTCGCTCTCTCCTCTGACAGCTGCGCCAGAAAGAGGCTGGGAGCCAAACCCAGGTTTGAATAAAGACTCTTTGCTTTTGCATCGGAAAAGGCTCCTTAGTGGTGGATTATTGGGGACCCCGAACTCTGAGCATAACATTTGGAAGCTCATCCGGGATCCCCAATACCCAGGAGGGACCCCTATCCGGAGAGTCTGTCTGACCGCGGTAAGTGTCTGCATGTTGTCTGTTTCTGTTCTGTGTGCGAGCTCGCTTCTGAAGTCTGTAGTGCTCTAAATGGTCTAAGTGGACGCACTGGTAAACCTCGCGTGGGAGGAGTCAGAGGACGCTCTGGTCCTCCGTCTGGAGGGATGTGGAAATCCCTCACGAGGGAAGTGGAATCCCCTCAAACCTCTGGGACGAAGCGGGTCGCTTCTGCTGGTTGGCACACGGCAGTCATCCAGTTTTTGGTTTTGTTTCTGCGGAGTTTGAAGACTTTTTTGGGGTCCTTTATTTGTCTGTGTCTGTGTTTCTGTTTTATTCTGTGGACATTGGTTGATAATTATCTCTTTCTATTTCACTTGTTTTGGGATGGACCTGCTGTGACAGAGTGCAAAAGACTTTAGCAGCTGCTGGAATTCTTTTTCTGAGTTTTTGCTCTCTGTCAGAGAGGGAGTCAGCCCATTTAGGTAATAAAAATTCCTCTCTAATTTTGTATAAGTAATGGTTTCATTTTGTTCTGATTTGTGAATTTGCTATATTAAATTTTAAAGTCCTAGGCATGAATTTGTGACATTTCAAAGAACAAAGAATTTTTATTTACGGCTTTCTTATCTCTTTTGGTGGTTGGAGACTTCCAGGGACAGGGCTTACAGCTCTGCAGAGCAGAGAGACTACAGGCCCTGTCCCTGCCTATGACATCATAATCCAATGTGAGCCATCTAAGGCTGAACTAAGGCTGGAGTTATTACTAATGTGTTATTTTATTTTAGCATCTGTAACTGGATTAAAGATCTTTTTCTTTCAGGTGGCCATCCAGGCTTTCAGTTCACAGGAAATCTCCCTACACACCCTTATCTTTCCAGGCTGACTAAGAGTCATTTTTCTCCACAGGTTGGACCTCAGGCTTCGAAAGGGAGCACTACTACAGCGGTCGTCAGTAGTTTTCTCTGAAACTTCCACTTTTCTGTTTCTCCCTTCTGTAGAAATTGTCTTCCTCAGACTCACAATAGGAAAGGGAGACAAGCAATTGGACTGGGGAACAGGAGGGAGGATGTTGGCAGTTAATCATGAAGCAGGGAGAGATAAGTTTTTGTTGATTTTGCTGGCTAAAACGCTTTCTGCAGGCGTCCTTGTTTTTTTTTTTTTTTTTTTTTTTTTTGCTTATCTGAACTATACTACTACAGAACACAGTGGATCTTCTGCCCCGTTTTCTTCTTTTTAATCCTTCCCATACACATAAAGGAAATCTCATTGTCCAATCTGGCAGGGTGGGGTTACTGGATACTTCTTGGGCAGTGGTGGAATATCCAGAAAAGGAAATTTAAGCTCAGAAATTCTGGCTGTTTACTTGTTAGGAATCATAAAGGATTAAGATTTCAAAGAATAAGGAATATTGAGTAGAAGTTCTGAGACATGGTTATGCATTTTTAAAGGACATAGAAAGAAGGTTTTAAAGGCTAATTTGGAAGTGAAAATGTAATAAAGGATTGTGTATGTAATAAGAAAGAGAAGAGAAATGTTGTAAGGAAGTCAAATAATACAGGCCAGTAAGCCAGGAAGAGTAAATAATATGCATTTTGCCTCCCTAAACAGGGTAGTTATGCCAAAGTACTTATAGAGGGACTGCAATATCATGTTTTAAAGATCCCTATCTTAACCTTGAACACTTGAAGCTAATAGGAGTGCCACGGAGAAAGCCTGGTATCCTGCTTGTGAGCCCTGAAAATGGATGGTGCTGAAGTGTCAGGCCCATACCCTACCATCACTGGTGGTTGGTCAGAATTCAGGAGGGAGGGGAATCAGCCCCATCACTACTGACCTTTCAACACTAGTGATCTCTATAATTGGAAAGCTCAGAATCCTAAGTTCTCTGAGAAGCCGGAGGGCTTATCTATTTGTTAGATTCTGTTCTTTTCACCCATCAGCCTACCTGTCAGCAGCTTTTGCAGGTCCTATTCACCACCGAGGAGAGGGAGAGGATCCTCAATGAGGCCTGGAAGCTAGTTCCAGGCATGGACGGGAACCCTAGCACCAACCAGGCTCAGATAGACACCTCCTTTCCCCTGACTAGACCTGAATGGGACTTCAACACTGCAGAAGGTAAGGAGAGGCTCCGGTTCTACTGCCAGACTCTAATGGGGGGTGTCCACATGGCTGCTAGAAAGCCTACCAATTTGATCAAGGGAGGGAACATACAGCAGGAAAGGAATGAACCTCTAGCTGCTTTCTTAGAACAGATCATGGAGGCATACCGCACTTACACCCCCATGGACCCAGAAGCCCCTGAGAATAAGGCAGCTGTAGTCATGAGTTTTATAAACCAGTCAGCTGCAGACATCAGAAAGAAACTGCAGAAAATAGATAGATTCAGAGAAAAGAGTCTTTGGGACTTGCTGGAAGTGGCTGAGAAAGTGTAAAATAACCAGGAGTCCCCTGAAGATAGGCAAGCCAGCGCCATGGCAGACCCGAAACCTGGCCAAGATTCTGCTAGCCACTACCACAGAATCCCCTGAGGAGCGGACCCGCCGCCTTCGCCAGCTTGCAGATGACCAAGAAATAGGTAAGGGGGCCGTCAGGGGCAGGAAAAAGAAGCTGCAGCGGAATCAGTGTATTTATTGCAAGGAGATAGGGCATTGGGCCCAAGAATATCTAAAGAAAGCCGGTGGGAAGGGAGGCAAGACTGACCGAGTGAATCTTAGAGCTGGAAGAACTGAGTTATTAGGGGTGTCGGACCACCTCCCCAAGCCCAGGGTAACTCTTAGAGTGGAGGGGACCCCTGTTGACTTCCTTGTTGACACCGGAGCGCAACATTCAGTCCTCTGCACACCGCAGGGGGAGCTAGCCAACAAGAAATCCTGGGTGCAAGGGGCGACTGGAATGGGTCAGTATTCATGGACTACCCAAAGAACAGTAGATCTAGGAATGAGCCGGGTATCCCATTCATTTATAGTAATACCGGAATGCCCCTACTCCCTACTAGGATGGGACTTGCTAACCAAGATTGGAGCCCAAATAGCTTTCAGACAAGGGGGGCCCCAGGTCACCGATAGTAAAGGCCACACCATGCAGGTTCTGACTCTGGGACTGGAGGATGAGTATCGTCTCCACCAGGGGCGCCCCCAGTAGAAAGCACTGTGGACAGGTGGCTACAAGAATTCCCCACAGCTTGGGCAGAGACAGGGGGAGTTGGACTGGCTGCTCACAGGGCCCCAATCTTCATGGAGCTAAAGCCTAGAGAAGGCCCAATAAGAGTCAAGCAGTATCCTATGTCCCAGGAGGCCCAGAAAGGAATCCAGCCTTATATCAGGAGACTGCGAAGTCTAGGGATACTAATCCCCTATCAATCCGCCCGGAACAGCCCCTCTTCTCCAGGTCAGAAAGCCTCACACCAATGACTATCAACTGGTGCAGGATCTCCGGGAAGTAAATAAGAGAGCCATGGATATACATCCAACTGTTCCTAACCCACACACTCTCCTAAGTTCCTTGACACCCTCTAGAGTCTGATATACTGTATTAGACTTGAAGGATGCCTTCTTCAGCCTGCCACTAGTGTCTCAAAGCTAGCCCCTGTTTGCCTTTGAATGGCACGACCTGGAGGAGGGATACAGTGGACAACTAACCTGGACGCGACTGCCCCAAGGGTTCAAGAATTCTTCTACCATCTTCCTTGAGGCACTGCATGAAGACCTTGGTGAGTACAGGAGAGAGCACCCCACTCTCACCCTCCTTCAGTACATAGATGACATCTTAATTGCTGCTGATACCCCCGAAGACTGCGAACAGGGGACCAGAGACCTGTTGGCCACCCTGGGGACCTTAGGGTATCAGGCCTCTGCAAAGAAAGCTCAAATATGCCAAGAGAGGGTGAGTTACCTGGGATACATCCTGGAGGGTGGACAGCGGTGGTTATCAGATGCTAGAAAAGAAACTGTGCTGAAGATCCCTGCCCCCACCCCACGAAGAGAGAAGTAAGGGAGTTCCTAGGGTCGGCTGGCTATTGCTGCCTCTGGATGCCGACAAACTGACCCTAGGACAGGAGATCTGGATTACAACCCCGAATGCCATTGAGGGGGTCCTAAAACAGCCTCCTGATAGATGGATGAGCAATGCACATATGACTCACTATCAAGGCTTCCTGCTCAACCCTCCTAGAGTACGGTTCCATCCAAGTGCGGTCCTCAACTCCGCTACCCTGCTGCCTGACCCTGACCTAGATTCCCACTACATGACTGTGGGGGAATCCCAGAGCGGGTGCATGGACTCCGGAAAGACTTGACTGACTGGCCCCTCCCTGATGCAGAAGCCACCTGGTTCATGGATAGAAGTAGCTTCATGCGAGGTAGGTGCAGGTATGCGGGTGCAACAGTGGTCACTGACACGGACACTGTATGGGCGGAGGCTCTGCGCCCCCTGGGACGTCAGCTCAGCGAGCAGAACTCATTGCACTCACCAAGGCACTGACACTGGGGGCTGGGAAATGGCTTAATGTCTACACAGATAGCCTCTACGCATTTGCCACAGCTCATGTCCACGGGGCGACTATCAGGAGAGAAGGCTATTGACAGCAAAAGGACGGACAATAAAGAATAAACAGGAAATTTCTGACCTGCTTGAGGCTTTGTGGCTCCCCGCTAAGCTAGCCATTGTCCACTGCCAAGGGCACCAGAATGCAGATGACCCAGTGGCAAGAAGTAACCAAAAGACTGATCAGGCAGCCAAAGCAGCAGCCTTCACTTTGGTCCCTACCATGGCCTTACAACTACCAGACCCAGTCTTGCCGGATCAGCCTGGGTATTCTCAGGAAGAGCTGCAACGGATCAGGAGGCTTCCCCACGTCCAGGAAATTAAAGGATGGTGGTACACACCAAACAAGGAGCTCATACTACAGGACTGGCTTGGGCTTACAGTGTTAGAACGCATGCACCGGTCCACTCATCTGGGGGCACGCAAATTAAAGAACTTAATCTGACACGGCAGAATTAAGATCCACCAACAGGACATCAAAATAGAGCAGCTTGTATCCACCTGCAAGACCTGTCAACTCACAAACGGGAGGAACCCGCCCCAGAGGAACCAAGCCTGGAGCACAATAGGAGGTCGACTTCGCTGAAATTAAACCTGGAAAGTATGGCTATAAATATTTTTTAGTATTTGTAGATACCTTCTCTGGATGGGTAGGAGCATACCCAACTAAGCATGAAACAGCTTCAGATGATAGCTAAGAGGCTACTGGAAGACATCTTGCCCAGGTACGGTTTTCCCACTGTGATAGTGTTGGACAATGGATCAGCCTTTGTCTCACAGGTAACGCAGGCAGTGGCCAAGGTCATTGGGGCAAATTGGAAATTACATTGTGTTTATAGGCCCCAAAGTTCAGGGCATGTAGAAAGAATAAATAGAACTCTAAAAGAGACCCTTACCAAATTGACCATGGAGACTGGCGGGGACTGGGTGGCTCTCCTTCCATATGCCCATAACTGGGTTACAAACTTCCCCTTCAACCTGGGTTTTACTCCTTATGAAATCATCTTCGGCCGGCCACCCCCTATTATCTCTAACCTTAAAGCCGAATTTCTTGCAGAATTTGAAAGTCAAGAACTGTTTCTTTCCTTGAGACGGCTCCAGAGGGCACATGAGGACATTTGGCCGCACCTCCGCGCCATCTATGAAACCAGCCCAGCCCCGACTCCTCATCAGCATAAGCCCAGGGACTGGGTCTACATCAAGAGACATCGCCAGGAGACCCTTGAACCACGTTGGAAGGATCCCTACGTTGTGGTGCTGACGACCTTCACCGCCCTCAAAGTAGACTGCATCGCGACCTGGGTCCATCACACTCAGCTCGCCCAGCCGACCCCTCTGCAATCCAGGAGGACTTCGTCGTGCAATGGAACATCGACCAGGACCAGTGCAACCAGCTGAAGCTCAAGCTGAGGTGCACTAGACCTACCTGAAGTTGGTAACTTTACTCGCGATCACTCCTACCACTGGGAGCCCACACACTCCCTATAATATTACATGGCAGATCATAGACACCAGCTCTGGGACAGTACTTAATCAGACCTCCCAGATCCACCCTAAGAACACTTGGTACCCAGATCTCTTCTTTGATTTGCTAGACCTCATCCACCTGACATGGGACCTTGGCTTCACATGGGGCCACTACTTCCATGGCCCTCATAAGAGAGGGATAGCAGAAGTGTAGGCTAGAAAGGAAGTGGTCTTGGTATGAATCACTGTTTAATTGGTCCCCATGGTTAACTACTCTTATTTCTGCCCTCATTGGACCCTTTATAATCTCCTTAATGCTGTTAACTTTTGGTCCTTGTATTATTAACAAACTGGTCCAATTTGTCAAGGCACACATAGAAGTAGTCCAAATAATGGTTTTACAAGCCCAGTACCGGCCTCTAGCAACAGAAGAAAAGGCAGAAATGCATCCCGTCTCATGATTGAGATGTGTGTCCCAAGACAAAGGGGGAATGAAAGGAAATGAACTCCCCTCCATCTTGTCCTATAGGGCTGGGCCCCCTGCCTAAACCCTCTCCCTTTTCTGGGAGTGGCCACAGGTGTGCCAGCAATGTCCTAGCTTCCCTGACCACCACCCAAATGGACCAATGAAGCTCCAGGGACACAGAAAGGGTCCTAATTATGCTAAACCACAGAAAGACCCTAATTCAAGTGACCAATCTCTCTAACCCTCTTCACTTTCCTAAGCTCTCCCAATTATCCTACCCCATATAACTCATTGTTCCCGCCCGACTCGCTCTCTGGTCTCATTGCTGCACCAGAAAGAGGCTGGGAGCCAAACCTGGGTTTGAATAAAAACTCTTTGCTTTTGCATTGGAAAAGGCTCCTTAGTGGTTGATTATTGGGGACCCCGAACTCTTGGCATAACACTAAGTGTGTTGAATATCATCCTTGGATAGCGCTCACCAGATTGAATCTTTAAAACCCATGTCTTCCATCCTAACCCTCTAAGTTTATCTACTCTCAAATGAGAAAATCCATCAATTACCCTAGTGTTTAGGATATCAAGTTTTGACCTTTAATCTGAACATGGATTTTGTCGCTAATAGTTTTACAGTCTTTACAGCGAGAAAAAAAGGAAGAAATTTGGTTGGTTACTGTAAGCCACCTAGGATTTCTGTTTTCCCTTGTAACTAGGCTGAAGATGAGGAGAAATACAGTGGTACCTTGAGATACGAGTGCCCTAACATACGAGATTTTTGAGATATGAGCTGTTGAGCGAGCGATTTTTGCTTTGAAATATGAGCAACATTTGAGATAGGAGTAATCACATGGATTGGCCGGCTGCACAGGACCCACCAGTTTACCACGACTCGAGCATCTCATAGTTTCCCACGCCTCAAGGTTATGGAACAAATTAAACTCGTATCTCGAGGTACCACTATAGTTTGAAGAACATCACTTTCAAATCTTTACTCTTCTATACCCAAACATTTGGACTGTAAGCAACAGTGATGGCTAAGTTGAGTGATTTGGAGTTGGTGCAGGGATGTGTGAGGACTGGTAGGGTCATTCATAGTTTAGTTCCAACTTCCACCAAATTGCCAGATCCCCAGACTTACGGGAACAAAAACATGGAGATGGCAATTCCCGGAGCTCAAGTAGTCCTTGCTCAGGATTTTAAAGTAGGAACAAAGGAAAAAATCTGTTCCTTTTCTTCCATATTTTTTAGCTGAGTGGTATGTCAACTGGTTAATTATTTTATAGTCCTTAACTATTCAAAATAATTTCCTTATCGGTCTAAAAAAACATTGAACAGAAGGGTGTAGATGAAAGGGGCCACATGCTGACCTGACAAGTTTAGGGGAGGCCTGCATGACAGCCTTGCAAACTCAAGAGACCTAAAGTAACCACAAAAGATGGTCTGAAATTAAACTTTAACTAAACGCAGTTATGGTGGGCAGTTACATCCTAGGCCAATATTTTCCCTGACAAAGATCAACTTAGATCTTACTGAGTCCACTTGCCTTTTTGCCTCTAAAATAACATTTTGTGAGATGTCAGGGTAACTTGTAATTTCCCTTTTTCTGGAGCCCCTGGGGCAAAACCAGATGTGGTGGGCGCCAGGAAAGATACCTCAAATTCCTTCATTATCGTGTTAATTGTTCCTGCACTCACCTAAGTATGTGTCTGTCATTTTACTTTTTATGTAATCCCAGGGGTTTCCCACTGCTTTGCTTTATCCTACCTCCTTTGATCACAATGTATAAATACAAATGTAACCCACCATTCTTCAGAGCATTATCTCAACTCATTGAGGTTCTGCTTCCCAGCATATATCCACAGTTTGGCTCAAATAAAATCACAGAATTATTTACAGGTTTCAATGTGTGTTTTTTTTACTTTAACAAGGGGAAAGTCTTAATGCCAAATAATTTGTATTTTCTCTGTACATTCTAGAGAAGAGTTTAATTGATATTTCAATTAATATGGTGTAAACTGTTTATCCCTCATTTTCTTAAAAGAACTGGAACACAGCTATAAGACTAATTTCCCAGCCTCCCTTTGTCATTAAGTGTGACTAAGCTTTAACTAATCAGTGTAATGAGAAATATTGTGTGAGCATCAATAAAAGGGATGTGCCTTTCTTGTCTCTTCCCCTCCTATCCTCAGGCTCTCCCTGGAATGAAGATGTACTGGCAAGTGCTCTGATAGTCTGCTTGGGCCTTGAGGATAAGAGCCAGATATAAGGGATAACAGAGGAGAGCATTGGAGTGGTCCTTG
Organism: Lasiurus cinereus; assembly: GCA_011751065.1. Classification (NCBI taxonomy): domain Eukaryota; kingdom Metazoa; phylum Chordata; class Mammalia; order Chiroptera; family Vespertilionidae; genus Lasiurus; species Lasiurus cinereus. The sequence goes on from JAAGEH010000389.1 coordinate 6,088,127, forward strand.
ACCATTTTGTGGAAATGCAATACCATCCCCAGAATTGACTATCTCCAGCCTTTAAAAAAAAGTGAATGAAAAATAACATTATATCTTGTTTAAGCCACCCATATTTTGAATTTCTCTGTTACTCAGAGGCAAACTAAATGTAACTAATTTAATGTGTCCAATATTATTTCTACCTTGAGGATTTAGGATTTTATTATGTCCTTTTGCTGCTCTATAGCATTAAATCATTGTTTATTTATGTCATAAGTGCTAATTGAATGTGTCCTGTACACCAGTCATTGTATTAGGCACTTCAGTGGTTAGCAAAATAAGTATAACCTCTACCATTTGGAGCTTATTCTTTAGTAAAATGGAAAGACAATAAAATGTGAGGAATATTTTGTTTTCTACTTTTCTACTTTTATCCCTCTCCTAACTACATTGAATTATTCTTCAATTTGTGTTTTAAGGTCAGAGGAAGAGGCCATATAACTTCACTATTTCTTGAAATATAAACACATTAGCACATATGACTTTCAGAATAAGAACTCCTCTGACTCTGGGTACTTTATTTCTACATAAGATGTTTTAAAATCTGTTATGAAATGCCAATTTTAACAGCCAATAAGTCTTCCACTTGAGGTCTGTTTTCCCTAGTATAGTGTGTGCATGTGCTGAGCTCTGTTTCTTTGCTCCTTTTGTGATTTAACAAATGTTATGATTTTTTTCTGCTAAAATCCACATTTGTTCTTTAATTGCTTTTTTAATGTCTCAAACATTTTCTGGCTTTCCTAATGAGATATTATCTAACCCGTAAGTTGTTAGAGTGATGGCCCAAGATCCCTCTTTCACTCAAGGTACTCTTCATTGACTCCGTTGGCTGTGGAGGTTTTCAGAGTCGGTGGAAATTCACACTTGGATTTGTTCCCTTAGTCTCTGTCACAGATGCATATACTAGTAGATGCCTTTCCTGTGACTCCTGCTTTTGTTTTACTCATTCCTTCACTGATTTGACCTTCCATTTCAATCGTTCTTCATTTGTCCCCTCCTCTACTATGCTGCATCTTCTATTCTGTTGGTGCCATCTATTATAATGGCTTTCATCTGGCTCGACAGCAGCAAAAGTGTCAGAGCCATGGTTTCCTTTGACCAGACTCCTGGGCTACCTGACCCCAGAAAGAGCGGTTCTTTAATAGGCACTAAACCTGTGTGTGTGGCATTTTTCATTTAGACAAAAATATTTTTTGTCATATGTTATCTTTGGGCCCTTAGCTTTAGATTTTTTTTAAATCACACTTAGGACAATTTCAGAGATTTATTTATTACTTATCGAGTAAAATCCAAAGAATATTTCTTTTCTAAATAGCGAGTTGCAAGAGGTGAGAAGCAATAGTTTGTCCATGAAAGAAACCAAAGAGAGAACAGTTGCAGTTTGTTTTTAAAGGCAGAAAATGTTTTATTGACTTTAAAAACTTTGGTCCCTGCTAAAACAATCTGAAAGTTGCCATGACACTGAGTCCATCAAATTCAGGACACTATACATTTTAGTTATTGGCACAAACATTAAGTATCTTGATATGTAGAGCCACAGTCTGACAATGTTGCTAAATTTGGTTCATTGTGACAAGATATTGAGAAATCCATGAAATTTATGACATGTTAGGGCAATATGATATGTTGCTTAATTGATCAAAAATCCATCCTACTTGAATCATGTTATAAAAACTGCTAGCAAAGAGGGAAAAAAGGAGTAAAAAATGCAGGAAAGATGGGTGAAAAGTTTGGAGGTAAATATTGATTAGGCTGTTGCAATTCTTTCAAAATATTGGTCCCTTCCTTTAGAGAGATGGAAGTTGTTAGTTTTCATATTCTTGGGTTTATAGAGGGGGCTTACAGTGCTGATGGCTTGGCTATCCAAAATAGAAAATCTGGGGTTGCCTCTACTTGAGAAGTTCTCTATGTACACACATCTTAGTTCTTTCAGTACTTATGAGAATATAAATGAACAGAAGAGTAACCAGTGGTTATGAAAACAGGCTATTTGAGTTAGATTTACCTAGTAAATGATAAAGATGGTTTGCAAATCTGGATGTTTGTTGCAGTGTACATATCACACTTTCTAATGATAGTAGATGCTCTCTAGATTTCATTTTCTCAGATGCTCTCTCTCCCATTGCTCTTTTCTTCTCATTATGGGTCATTTGTTCTGGTTTCGGTTCATGCCAAAATAATTTTATATTGGATGCCAGATGCTGTTAATTTTACCTTGTTGTGGGCTGGATATTTTTGTATTTTTGAGCTTTGTTATAGCACAAGTTATGTCACTTTCAAATGGTTAGATCCTTTTGGGTATGGTGGGACCAGAGCACTCTTTAATCTAGGTTTATTTTTTGCAACTACTGGAGTGAAATTTGAAACTGGTCCCCATACACAGAGGGCAAGAAGAGAACAAACAAAGAGGCAGGCCATTCCAGATTGGTAGGTGCTATCTTTCTGAGTATTCTACGCAAACCCCATGATTTATGGAGATTCTGTACTTTGACCCAGGGGAAAAGAATGATATTTGGTCTTTTGTGAACACTCTGAATAGTTCTTTCGGATCCATTTGGGTGATTTTTTCCCCAACGCCTCAGCTAGTTTCTTCACTTGCATGGACTCAGCTGAAGACACAACAGGGATCCTTGCAGATCTCTGGTGTTCTCTCTTTGTGTAGGTCTCTTGTCTCTGGTATTCTTCTCTGTAAACACTGACTGTTGTGACCTTTCCCGACAACAAGCTCCATCTCCTCAAATCTATTGGAGAAGGTCATTGAAAGGACATGAGTGCCAGCTGACCCTAGACCTGGACTTGGATAACAGGAGGCTCCTCATCCCCTCCCTGTCTTTGGAATGTGCATTCTGCCCACTGTTCCTATACAAGGAAAGGAGCCATTTCAGGGCATAAAGGGAGCAATGTGTTGTTGAGACTCTCCGATGGTACATGTGATTGAACCCCATGAAGGCCTTTATATGATCTCTAAGATTCCTGTGGGGAGGTAGGAGATCTACTTGTCTTGCCAAGACAAGCCTCGTGTGTAAGTTGTCTTGCATATTTAAACCGGCCATCTAACAATCTGGAATGGCCTGCCTCTTTGTTCTCTTCTTGCTCTCTGTGAATGGAGGCCAGTTTTAAATTTCACCCCAATAACCCCAGAAATTGCACATGAACAAACTAAAAAACATTGGTACCTCCTGTGTTCTCCCTTTCTGTATTGAAGTCTGAAAACTCTCCAAGCAGTAAGTGGGGGGTGGGGGAGAGGGCACTTATAGGACTCATCTTATTAGTTTCCATCTCACAAGGATCACTGTCCTGTGCTGCCCAATGTCCAATGTCTGGAAACCTTATACAGTATATATATTTTGTAGTTGTTTTAAGTGGACAGGTAAATGCAGTTCCTGTGACTCTGTCTTGTCCAAAAGCAAAAGTCAGTAATTTATGCATCACAGCAGTAAGTTCCATGAGCAGGGTCTTTCCTGATCAGAGTCTTTGCCTCAAGGTCCAGAAAAGGAGGATCAGTATAAATTCAGTACCTATTCATGCAAATGCACTGCCATACTAGATTCATCTCTTTAGTCATGTTCCCAGATTGCATCCCTGAGAAAGTTTGTTCCTTGGCTTATTAGTTCATCTGTCCATTCAGTCATCCACCCACTCAACCACTCAACTATTGACTAAGTATCTTTTACATAATAAAAGTCATTTAATTGTTGGAGAATAGCAGAGAATAATATAGACTTGGTGACTTCCTTCAGTGACCCTATATTCTAATTGATAAAAAATAGCTGATAATGATTCTCAGGGATAGTTGTAATAGATGCTATGAAGGAAAAGCAAAGGAAGCTGTGAGAGCATGAGAGTGGGGCATCTAACCTGACTAAAGAATTGGGAAGGTTTCCCTGTGGAGGTGACACATAAGCTGGGACTTGCAAAGAGGTGAGTATAAGATAAGGCTGCTTTTATTTTAAGGACCTGCATTATTTCAAAAAATATTTTTTTGAGTACTTAACAGAAATTGTAGTGTCTAATAATGAAAACACTACTGTTTTATTACCCAAGAAGACATACCTCAATTGCAGAGAAAAACAGTAAAATGGAAATTGTGTACCAAAACTTTACCAAATCATCAAATGTAAATTATAAATTACTGGTTAAAATGTTAAGAGTAATTCATTTTGGAATGTAGCACTCTGGATGATTTTTCTTTTTTTCAACATTTCTGTTTTCTCCAAATTTTCTGACAGGAACCTGCATCACTTTTGTAATTACTGAAAAAGAAAAAAGAAAAGAAAGGAAGCAAGGGAGAAAGTGAAGAGGGGGAAAAGTGGAGTATAATAGATGAACTAGTATATCATGAACTCATCCATGAAGTACCACATTGTAACTTGATGTGTTGTGTGACAAAACATTGATGTTGTTTCCAAAGACATCCTGAAGCTGATTAAGTGAGGCATTTTACCAAGCATTTAGAAGACAGGTTCAAAAGGAGATTTTGTCTTTAAGTTCAGTAAGTGCGGAGCTTGTCTTTAATACTGGTAATGAAGGACATGGGAAGATGTGCTTGGTAAGCCAGGTGTGAGCTTGTCCATACACATCTATCTCCATACGTGTGTGTAGTTTGTTGGCACATGGAAACTATGGCAACTCTGGTCTTAGGAGAAGTGTGTGGCAGTGTCCCAAGGGAAAGAGAATGGGAAAAATCTGTATATGCTATTTTTTAAAGCAAAACTCTCTTCACATTCAGAAACATAACTTTTCTAAGTTTGGAGCTTTTAAACTACATGTACTATTTTAGGGCTCTGCATGCAGACCTCTTGTGTGTCTCCAACTGAAGGATTATGGGACCAATTTGGGGCTTTTAACTATGTATTTGTTGTGTTTATAAAGGAAGTAATGGGTTTCTTGGATCATTTTAACCTAGTTTTTAATCTAATATTAACATTAGTTATACTCATAGAATATAGCACCTGTAATTCATGGAAGAGAGTTAGCTGGAATTACTCAGCTCAAGAAGGGTTTCCTAAATTCATGCTTTTGAGCACAAAATAGGCATTATTAGTAGACTTGACAATCTGGATTTTTCTGGCTCTCACTATATCAGGGGCTCATATCTTAAAGCTCAGAATGTTACAGGTAAAGATGGAAGATGGTTTATCCCTGCCTAAATTCTTGTCATCAATTTTCATAGATTTTTAAAAGCTTTTATTTGATAGCATATCACATTTTGTGGAATGATTACTGTACATTTTTTAAAGATATGTTTTTACTGGTTTCAGAGAGAGGAAGGAAGGGAGGGAGAGGGAGGTATAGAAACATCAATGATGAAAGAGAATCATTGATTGGCTGCCCCCTGCATGGCCCCTCCTGAGATCAAGCCCACACTGGGAATGGAACCATGACCTCCTGGTTCATGAGTTGATGTTCAAACACTGAACCACACAGGCCAGATAAGATTACTGTACATTTGCAAAACAATAGAACCCATCCTATATAACAAAAGGGTAATATGCAAATAGACCAAACAACAGAACAACTGAACAATCAAAGCATAATATGCTAATGATATGCTAAGGCTGCTCAACTGCTTGCTATGATGTGCACTGGCCACCAGGAGGCAGATGCTCTGACTGGTAGGTTAGCTTGTTGCTGGGGTCTGGCCAATTGGGACTGAGCCAGATGGGCTGGACATGCCCTGGAGCCCTCTCATAGTCCCTCCACTGGCCAATCGTGCACCAGTTGGGTCCCTCAGCCTGGCTTGCGCCCTCTTGCAAACTGGGACCCCTTGGGGATATTGGAGAGCCAGTTTCAGCCCAATCTCACAGGACACTCCCCTTGGGAGGGCGCCAGATGTAGGGCTCATGGCTGGAAGCACTGCTGCAGCAATGCGAGCCTCTCCTGATCAGGGACTGTGGGGTCTGGATGAGTGGGAGCAGCAGGTGGGAGCTGCAGGCAGCATTGAACTGTGGGTTTTGGCCATCCAGAGGGACCCTACCCGTGCACAAATTTGTGGCCTGGGCCTCTAGTATTATTATAAATTTTGAGATAAAAATCATATAATATAAAGCCAACCATTTTAAACTCTATGATTCAGTGGTATTTAGTACTTTCACAATGCTGTGTAAAACCATCACCTCTATTCAGTTTTAAGACATTTCATCATCCAGAAGAAAACCCTATATTCAATAAAAACGGTCACTCACCATTCTGCCCTTCTTACTAGTTTGCTCTATGTCTCTATGGATTTAGCTATTTTGAGTATTTTCTATAAATGGATTCATACTGTACATGAACTTGTGTATAAGTCTATTTTCAATTAGCATGTTTTTGAGGTTCATCTATGCTATAGCATCAGTACTTTATTCCTTTTTATGGCTGAATAATATTCCCTTGTATAGATACAGCTACATTTGGTTATCCACTTATCAGTTGGATTGTATCCACCTTCAGCAGTTTTGAATAATGTTACTATGAAGGTCTGTGTACAAACATTTGTTTGAATACTGTTCTCAGTTCTTTGGGGGTATATACCTAATAGTAGAATTGCAGGGCCATGTGGAAATTAACTCTGTGTTTAACTTTCTGAGGAAGAGCCAAAACTGTTTTCCACAGTGGCTGCTTCATTTATACTCCTACCAGCAGAAAACAGGACTTTCAACGTTTTTTGTTTAGCGAGATGTTTAACATGTTCTCCACTGATCATACCATTATTTGATTGAAGATTTAATTCTAAGTAATAGTCATTGAGCAGATGCCTGCACAGGGAGAGAAAGAGAAAAGGCACAGCCTTATGGAAACTCTTGAACTATATTCACTTGATTGCATAGCACCTAAAATAGGGACGTGTCTTAGGGACCATCCACTCATTTTGCACATGGGAAACAAGTTCACTAGAGGTGAAATGACATGAGGGATAAAAAACAGAAGTTACTCAGACTGCTGGTTATTGGCAGAGTTAAGGCTCAGTCTGTGGTCCTGCAACTCTGAGCCCATTGTTCATTGTCCCACACTATGCCCTTAAGTCACTTTTTTGGGGGGCGGGGGAGGGTAGGGGGGAACTAATTCTCAAGTTATGGTTCTCTTCTTTTGCTGAGAAATCTTAGGAAAGTGATGGGTATATCATCTAATCAGAGCCAGGTTTTATTTATCCATTTATTTCTTCAGGCATTTATCCTACAAATACTTAAAGAATATTAATGTGTACCAGAAAATGTGCTGAGAGCTAAGGCTACAGCAGTAAACAGTCCTAGGACCATCTTCAGAGCTAACAGTCTGGTAGTAAAGATGGCCACTTGACAAACAGTTGTGCAGAGAATGAATTGTAATTGGGCTAAGTGCTGTGAAGGAGAGGTACACGGTGCTCTGAGATGTCCTAGCAAAAAGACCTGCACTATTTCAATGGCTGACTGAGTGTGTCAGAAAAAGCACTTAGGTTTATAACATCTAATAGGGTTTGATTTCAAGGTCACCTGGAAGGCTCTCTTAAGCTTCAAAATTCTTCTTCCATCTGCTCATGTATGTTAGAATTTTAAAAGGTGATATGCCAGGTCTATATTTTCTAATGTATATTTAATTTCTACAGTCTATTAAAATTTAAAATTTTATTTGTAGACTCCCCAGCCTGCACTCACTTGCCACCAGTGGTCCACCTACTACACCTGGCACTGCAGCTCCAGGTGTAGATGGCTTTCGTGTCATTTTGATGGCATGAGACATAGCATTCTGACTCAGAACAGAGGTATGTGAGCCACAGCAGTGAGGAAGGAAGAAACCATTGAAAGCTAGGGGAGAGAAATGGAAAGATGTGGTGCTTGAATAGATAGAATTCATGTAACCTGAGATAAGAGGGAAGATAAGAATGAGGGTGGCCTTTGATCAAGAGAAACAAGCTGGTTCTCAGGAGAGCCGGACTCCTATCATATGTAGCTTCATCTTCTTAGCAGAAGATAAAATAAAATCCTTCCTGCCCTGGCTGGTGTTGTTGAGTGGTTAGAGCATTGGCCTTTGCACCAAAGGGTTGTGAGTTTGATTCCTGGTCAAGGGCACATACCTGGATTGCAGGTTTGATCCCTGGTCCCCATTGGGATGTGTGTGAGAGTTAGCCCATTGATGTATCTCTCCCTCTCTCTCAATTTCTCTCCTTCTCACGTCCCCCTCCCTTCCTCCCTTTCACTCTCACTAAAAAAATAAAAATAAAAAAAAATCAATGGATAATCCTGAGGTAAGGATCAACAAAATAAATTCCTGTATTTTTCATCTGCTTCATTTATTTAATTCCTCAAAAATTTGGATGCAAATGATATACCATGGAATGAGATGGGGGTAGAGTGCCCTGAATAAAGTTCAGCTCTTTGCTGATGTGTGGAATGTGAGCATGGTTGTTCTTTTGAAGTTTTAAATTGCTTTTATCTTTGTTAAGAGATGGAGTTTGAATTCTTCTTTGAGGCATATCATTCATTGTTACGTTTTACTTGTTTATAAAGATACTGCTTAAAATTAGAAATATATTTTTAACACTGAAAATATTAGTAATTTGTCTAGAAATATAAATGGTTATTTATGGTTGAGCCAGCATATCTTGGAGACTTTGCTGACTTTTATTTTCTTGGTGGAGGAAGGAAATTGGTTTAGAAAAATGATTTTTTTCTATATATACATTTCAGATTTAGAATGATTTGTACCTATGAACTATATTGTATGTGTGAAAAATTCAGTTTTTCTGTTAGTAGACATTGGCAACAAATGGGAAACTACTGAGACAAGGGTTTATCTTCTTCCCACAAATAAAAGAAACACCAAAAAAGAAACTGGACTTGGCCTGATACGATTCAAATCTAATGTCTGTATTGATTTGCTAAGGCTGCTGTAATGAAGTATCACAGACTGGGTATCAAGCAACAGAAAGTGATTGCATCAGAGTGGGGGTATTAGCAGGGTTGGTTCCTTTTGAAGATCCTGAGGAAAGAGTCTGTTGCAGCCTCTCTTCGTGGCTTGCAGGTGGCTGTCTCCTCTGTGTCTTCCCATCACCTTCCTTCTAGATGTGTTGGTATCCAAATGTCCTCTCCTGGTTATGATATCAGTCCTATTGCATCAGGTCCCACCCTGATGACTTTGCTTTAACTTTGCTTAATCACCACTTTAACGATTAGATCTCTAAATGGAGCCACATTCTGAGGTACTTGGACATATGAACCATTTTTTTTCCTCCCTATGTGAAAAAATGGTTCATATGCCGAAGTACCTCAGGATGTAGCTCCATAAGAATGTCCTGCACATTGTTCAGATGTAATAACCTGGAATTCACTGAGATTTCAGGGCATATTATTTTGCACTTATTCTGGTGGAGCCATAGTTAAGAATATGATCAGGGTTTCTCATGCAGCAAGTCCCACTATTCTGGAAGAGACTGTTCCAGAGACAAAGTAAGTACATGGAAAAGTCAGGCCAACCATTGGAAGGAGGGGATGTCTGGTTTCTCTCTGGGCTTCAGAGCAGACACACCTGGACTATTGAAACACATGGTGATGGGGATGAAGTCTTTCAGGGGCAGGCTGACAGCTGGGCACGGTGATACTGTCAGAGACGCCATTAGGTGTAATTGAGGGGTCCACAGGCTCTTACAGTATCACGTATAGTATTAAGAAAACATTACGAGATAATGTTATTTCCTTCTTTTATGCCTGAATTGTGAACAATTCAAGCTGGCGTCTCAGTCATCTTGTAGAGCAGTGGTTCTCAACCTTCCTAATGCCACGTCCTTTTAATGCAGTTCCTCATGTTGTGGTGACCCCCAACCATAAAATTATTTTCGTTGTGTAGTCCTGGAGCTGCAGCAGATCATGTCCTGGGCCACAGCCAGGGGCTTGATGGAAAACTAGAACACGGAGGACCTAAGAGTCTCAGCAAGGAAAGGTGGATGTGTGCATTTGGAGCTGCAATCTGGCAGATGGAGGTATAAAGCCATTGTAATTTGGTGTTCATATAAATGTGACCCTTTTTATCATCATTAGAAGTGAGGCTTTGGTATAATGTTCACAGAGCAATCTTTCTGAAGTCAGATGTGTCATTTACAAATCCTCTATTGGCAGTTCATCTTTATGGAGACAAGAAAACATCTGGGAAAATGTACGCTTTGTAACTAGACTTTTGCAAGTGCTAAAAACAGTCAAGTTAGTAGTGTCTTAGATTTGAATGTTTAAATATCAGTACGGATCAAACCTTATTGCACATCAACTATCCCAGTTCTTTTCCCATCTGGGATCCCATTCTAGAACATTTTGCATTTAGCTGTCATGTCTCATCAGTTTTCTTCTATTTGGAATAATTTTTCAGACTATTCTTTTCCCCAACGTCCTAACAATTTGTGTCGAATATAGGTCTTTCATTTTAATGGAGGGCTCTTAATTAGGGTCTGCCTCATGTTTCCTTCTGACCAGACTCCAGTGAAGGATGGAATTTAGAAACCACCATCTAGATAAGCATTGCCACCTGGGTGCTCAGACTAACAATTGGAGTGAGGGAAAATAAGATGGAATGGAAGGTAAGAAGGGAAATAAAGATGGGAAGGGCAGGGAAATTTTTTTATTTTTAAAGTCAGTTTGAGTTGACTTTTCTGTTACTTGAGCCTTACACATGCCAAATGATGCCTCCCATCATATGTTATTGCATTTATTTGTTTCCAGATATGTCTACTTCACTTGATTAGGAGCTATGGAAAAGGCTTATCTGCAGGTCGTTCTATCTCCAGTAGTTTCCACAGTGCTTGTCACATTGTAGGTGTTTGGTAATTGCACACTGTTCCAGTGACACAAAAATAATGAATACATAATTGTCCTCCATGAGCTAGTAGAAATAACTAACGCAATTAGGTAATCTCTGTAATAGACACATTGGAAAGTGCCATGGGCATAGAGGGAGAACGAATAAGTCTAAACAGGATTTTGCCAATATAAACAGAAATCAAAGGTGTCCTCAGGTTATATATACCTTTTAAATATATTTGTTTAATTTGTGTAGAAATTAACTGAGAATTAAAAAGCAGGTTGAATAGTTGTATGTTCTGAGTGAGGACATTAGAATTGTAAATTGAATGAGTGGTTGAATAAAATTCTTGAAAATGGTGAGACTAATCAAATTGCATCTTTCCAGTAGCAAAACTTATTTTAATAGTACTTATTAAAAACCTAAGAAGAATTTATTATTTTCTAGCAGAATCAGGAATGAGGTTATTTCAATACCAACATTATTAATAACTTCCATTTCCATGATATAGGTTTTTCCTGATTCTACTTACCCAGAAAATGACAGTAACACCTCTTTTTTTTAAATTACTAGAGGCCCAGTGCATGAAATTCATGCACAGGGGTGTGTGTCCCTCAGCCCAGCCTGTACCCTCTCCAATCTGGGACCCCTTGAAAGATGTCCAACTGCCCATTTAGGACCAATCCTGGTAGGACAGAGTGGTTGGGGTGATCAGGTAGGCAGGTAAGTGGTTAGGGGTGATTGGACCTAAATAGGCAGTCGGACATCCCTTTCACAATCCAGGATGCTGGCTCCCAACTGCTTGCCTGCCTGCTTTCTTGATTGCCCCTAACCACTTCTGCCTGCCAGCCTGATTGAGGCCTAACTGCTCTCCTGCCAGCCTGATTGCCCCAAACTGCCCTCCCCTACAGGCCTGGTCACCTCCAACTGTCCTCCCTTGCAGGCCTGGTCCCTCCCAACTGCCCACCCCTGCTGGCCATATTGTGGCAGCTATCTTGTGTCCACATGGGGCAGCCATCTTCTGTGTTGGAGTAATGGTCAATTTCCATACAGTGGTACCTCAAGATACGAGTGCCCTAACATATAAGATTTTTGAGATACAAGCCCTCAAGCGAGCGATTTTTTGCTTTGAAATATGAGCAACATTTGAGATATGAGTAATCGCACGGATCGGCCCGCTGCGCACGGATCGGCCGGCTGCACACGACCCACCAGTTTACCGCCACTCGAGCGTCTCATAGTTTCCCACGCCTCAGTCAGTGTGCTTGTTTACCTCGTTGTCAAAGCATCTTTTGTGCATTTACATACTTTATCACATTTCTTTTTATAACCATGGGTCCGAAGAAAGTGAGTGGAAAGGCCAGTGCTCAGAAGAGGATGATGTCTATTGAATTAAAGTGTGAAATCATAGAAAAATATGAGCAAGGTGTGTGAGTGGCTGACTTGGCGAGGCAATACGGGCGTAGTACTTCAACGATATGCACCGTGCTTAAACAGAAGGAGTCGATAAAGGGTATAATGCCAGCTAAGGGCATTACAATAATTTCTAAACTCCGTAGCTCTTTCCATGAAAAGATGGAGAATCTACTGATGGTGTGGGTGATGGAGAAGCAGCTTAAAGGAGATACATTAACACAGGGCATCATAGGCGATAAGGCGCGAGCGATTTACGGTGATTTACTGGAGCAGATCCCACGCACTTTCATGGAAGAAGCATTGAAAGACTCATTTAATGCCAGTATGTAGAGGCTGGTTTGATAACTTCAGGAAAAGGTCTGCATCTCTGCCTGCCTGATCGCTCCTAACCACTCCCCTGCCTGCCTGATCTCTTCTAACTTCTCTCCTGGTTGCCTGATCACCCCAACCACTCTACCTGCCTGCCTGATTGCCCCTAACCACTTGCCTGCTTGTCTGATCACTCCTAACTACCTCTGCCTGACTGCCTGATCACCCCTAACTACTCACCTGGTTGCCTGATCACCCCTAACCATGCTGTATGTCTGCCTGATTGCCCCTAACCACTCACCTGCTTTCCTGATATCCCCCAACTGCTCACCTGCCTGCCTCATCTCCTAACTGCCTCTGCCTGCCTGTCTCATCAGCCCTAATCACACTGCATGCCTGCCTGATCATCCTTAACCATCTCTGTTTCAGCCCCCACCTTGGCAGCTTCATCCAGAAGGATGTCTGGAACGTCATTTGGCTGTCAGTTCTAATTAGCATATTATGCTTTTATTATTATAGATTAGTATATATTATTTTTTGTTAATCCTCTCCTGAGGGTATTTTCCCATAGATTTTTAGGGAGAGTGAAAGAGAGAGGAATAGACAGAGATAAACATTGATGTGATAGAAATACATTGATTGGTTGCCTCCTGCAGGAGTCTGAACCAGGCCTGGCAGGGAAAAAGCCTGCAACCAAAGTACATGCCCTTGACAGAAATAGAACCCTGGACCCTTTGGTCTGCAGGCCAATGCTCTATCCACTGAGCAAAACTGGTTAGGGCGACACTCTTCTGTAGAAAGCATTCTTTGGGCATTTTATGATCAGGAACACACAGCAGGCAACGTCATAGAAAAGAGCCCAAGGTCACAGAATGTGTGAGCAGTGGAGCCAGAACTCTATCTCTCACTCTAGGCTTTTCCCGGAGAGCACCCTGGGGAGGAGGCCTGTAAGGACGCGTCTTACATTTTTGTAGTGTTTTTGGAGAGTCTGGGACCGAAGTTGGTTCACCTAATTCACTAACAGCCTCCCATCGTGTGGTTAACCTACACAGCAAGTAACCTGGTTCATTGGCGCTACGCCTTCTATCTTCATAACTTACACAGCACGGGGGTAGCACTGATCAGGGCTAACAGCGAGCCGGATAAGGATCACTCTAAATAAAGCCTGAACCAATGCGCATCTGCTGGGGCCTGATGCGTGGTAAATTGCATTTGCAGTTGGCCAAATGGAAAGTGATATATGTTGGGCACAAGAATAATAAATACAGGGAACGATCAATTGAACCTAACTAAAGTGGTGCGGCTTTGAAAGATGGCTTAGAGTTATATCTTCCAAACACGGCTAAAATAAAAAAAAAAAGGACTCAATTAAAAAGTAAATTGGAAAACTATAAAGTAGCTGACACAAATACAAGGTTAAGTTTATGGAAGTTATAAATGCTAAACAGTTTCCCTCTACAATTCCAATTTCTGCCCACTCTCTAACTTTCCCTGTGCTTTCCATTTCTTTTTATTAATATTATTACTCAACGGGAGCACAATCAGTTATATCTGAGCCATTCCTTGTAAGGTTTGTGTCAATAATTTTTATTGAAATAGGACAAAAACAGATGAGTTTGTGTCCACAAGCGTGCATAAATAGGAAAGAAAAGCAAATTATTATGTGATGAGGGTACCAGCAGGAGTCTTTGAACTGAAGGGGGGAAAGGAAGAAACTTTCCCCATGGAGAGAATAGAATGTGCTCCATTTCACCACCTAATAAAATTATGAAAAAGCCTGAGCAACCCGTGGCTTTGAACCGTCTCTGTGCACAGAGCTTTGTGTCAGGGCCATGGTGAGGATCTCCAGCCCCGAAGCTGATGGTTCCATAACTAGCAAAAATATTGTGCCTTAGGGATGGAGAATGAAATGAGGGGTAAGATCAGGCTGCCCCAGCCAGGGCGATCCTAAGAAACTTGCCAGGAGATTCTCATTTTAAATGCATATTGGTATACTCTTTAGGAATTTGAACTTCCTTGGGCACAATGGGGAGGCAGATACTATATTAACTACACTGAATGGACAGATTATTATGATTTCTAAATGCATAATAATCTGGCCACTCAGTGTATATCCTATATAATAAAAGGCTAATATGCAAATTGTCCCCTCGACCAGGAGTTCGACCAGCAGGCATGCTGGCTAACCGTCCATGTCCCCTCCCCCTGGCCAGGCTGGCCAGACCCCACCCATGCATGAATTCATGCATGTATATGTATGTATGTGTATGTGTGTGTGTGTGTGTGTGTATACACACACACACACACACACACACACACACACACACACTGAGTGGTCAGATTATTATGCATTTAGAGATCATAATAATCTGGCCACTCAGTGTATCTTCCCAGTTTCAGGGCTTGGAGATTACAAACATATAATAACTAGTACCAAGCTCGGTTATGATTGGAGGGACAGAAACTGGGGAAGTCATGAAGTGGGAGATGAGATCTCTTTGTTGGCATGAATGTCCTGCCACCAGCACAGAAGCTCTTCTAGATGGGGGAGTGTCTTACCTATTTTGGTCTCTAGTACTCAGTGCTCGGTAAACACTGGCACTAGATGAGTGGACCCTTTCATGTTGGTTTCATCACCTCTAAAAACCAAGCAGGTAAATGAATGGCAATCACAAATGTGTTAAGCTGCTTAGCACCCATCCTATCTAATAAAAGAGAAACATGCAAATTGACCATACCTCCGCTATGCCCACCAGCTAATCAGGAATGAGTATGCAAATTAACCCAGCCCAGACGGTGAGTGATTTGCATATCCCGGTGCCAAGTGAAGACTGAAGACAGCATAGAAGGAAGCCAAGTGCTGCAAAAGGGAAGGAAGCTGCAGAGAAGCAAACAAACGGGCCAGTGGAGAAGGGAGGGAAGCTGGCAGAGCAGGAAGCACGCAGGGCATATATAGAAGGGAGGGAAGCAGGTGGGGCAGTGGAGACCACTGCAGGAAGCCCTGTTCTTACAGGAATCTTCCTGTAATGGGCCTCTAGTTTTAAATATCCAGCAAAAGAGTTGGAATTAATAGCCAATAGGATAATCCTGAGTAACTAAAAATAATCATGGCTAGAAGGAGCATCATCATCCACATGCCCTTAGGCAAAGCCTAAAGGAGCAGAAAGGCAGAAGGCATGGGTCCCAGGTTGGTCTGGAGTCCTCAGGGTGCTAGGTGGCCATTCCCTGCCTCCTGCCCTGCCATCACCCAGGCTAGCTGTATAGCAACTCAGTCTTGGCGTGAAGGCTGGGGGCACTTTCTCCTTTGTCTCTCTTCTGGGAGCACTTTTAATGAACTGTCTAGTTGGCAAGTTATTCTCTTTTGTAAGACTTTTGGTCTTATTTGGGTCATATGTAAATTAGCCAGCCCCAGTATGTGGATCTCAATAGAGATAATCATTTACGTAAAAATAAATGCCAACCCCATCAGGCTAACTCACTTAGAGCAAAACATATTCATAAGTTAATTTATTTTTCTGTCTACACACTCCTTGTTTATTACCAGACACTTTCCTGTCATCATCTTTGTTCCTCTGCTTCCCATCATCTAAGCTTGGAGCCCTTTGCTCTTGCTAACAGCTTTGACTTTTTTTTTTTACTCCTCATATCAAAAATCAAACTGATGCAAACTTATTTGTTTTGATTCATTTTTTTAACAAAATAAACATAACAGCAGCCTAGATTTACTTGTAGAGTCTACAGGTTAGAAATCACTGATCTAGCCTGGCTGGTGTGGCTCAGTAGTTGGGCATAAACCTATGAACCAAGAGGTTCCATTTTGATTCCTGGTCAGGCTTAATCCCCAGTAGGAGGTTTGCAGCATGCAGGAGGCAGCCAATTGATGATTCTCTCTCATCATTGATGTTTCTCTCTCTCCGTCTGCCTTTCTCTCTGAAATAAATGTGTGTGTGTGTGTGTGTGTGTGTGTGTATGTATATGTATATACACACACTTTTTAAAAAAAGAAAGAAAACACTGATCTAAAGCTAAATCACACAACCCTGCCTGTCCTCGGTATGTAGAGGATGGATTAGCCCCAGATACGACCCCACAGATGAGTTTTGCTGTTTTTACATTGCAGTGTGTGTGTGCATGAATGTGTGTACATGTATATTTAGTGAATTAGTTGCTAATGTTTAGAGAGTAATTTCACAGAAACCCAATCTCTACATCCAGCTTCTTTAGAAACTGGGAAGACATATGGGCTTGAATTGTAGCTGCCTCACTGGCAAACACTTGGGATATGCTTTCTATTCTCAGTGTTGGCCTACTTTAATTTACTTATTTTCCTGCCTGATCCCAGTTGCCTTTTAAATTTGCTGCCCCAGCTAGCAAACAGCAGCCCTGGACAAATTCCCGGTGGCAGGAACAAGTCCTTCAGTCCTGAATGGGACTCTGGGTGGCACCTTATAGCACCTACCACACCCCACTCCTCTGGCTTATTTGCTTCCTCTTTGGTTCTTGATTTTTGCAATATTTTTTTGCAAGTATTTCTCCTTCTTCCCAACTCTAAATATGTAAGTTCTTTTTCCCAGTCTTAGGCTCTCTTACATTCTCTCTCAATATTTTCTCTTTGGTATGTCAGCATTTACTGAATTATGATATCATTCTTCTGATGGAATCAAAGTTGATTTTAGATGCTTGTTAAACTAGAATATAACATTTTAAACAGGAGATTTCACAAATAATATTGCTTTGAAAGCGATTAAAGTGTGGGTGTAAGTGTACATTCTACTTGATTTCTAAAAGTGCTGCGCAGCTAAGGCAAATGTCGTGACTCAGATTAGAACCACTGTCCTAGACCAGTGGTCAGCAAACTGCAGCTTGTGAGTCACATGCAACTCTTTGGCCCCTTGAGTGTGGCTCTTCCACAAAACACCACATGCAGGCGCGCACATACAGTGCAACTGAAACTTCGTGGCCCATGCGCAGAAGTCAGTTTTCAGCTCTCAAAAAAAATTTCAATTGTTGTACTGTTGATATTTGGCCCTGTTGACTAATGAGTTTGCCGACCACTGTCCTAGACAATTTCATTCTTTTCCTGGTTGGAACAACTGACATGTGAACAGTTCCATTTATAGCTTTTAACTTATTGGAGTTCAGGCTCTTATAACTGACTGCCTAATTGACAGCTCTTCTTCAATATCTCACAGCCTCCTTAAATATATTATGTCAGAACTGAATTCTTAGGCTCCTTTTCCCTAAACTCTTCTATTAGTAGCCACTTCAGCAAGACCTGTGTTATTCAATCCAGAAACCTTGAAGTTGTTCTTGATTTCTTGCCCTTTCACCCAGCACATATAATCCTGAAGAATTGATTTTGATTTTATTTCCATGTTATTTGAATTCATACTCTCTCCCCATTGCCAGCACTTCAGTTGGCTTCAGATTATTTCTTTCCTGTACTCTATTGACACTGTCCTTAATGGTCTCCACGCCATCATGCACGCAGAGGACAGCATAATGTTTTTACAAACGTAAGTTTGATAATGTAACTCTTTTGGCTATTACCCATCACTGACTCCCCATTGCACTTTAAATAAAATCCAAACTGTTTTATGTGGTTTCTAAGACCACATTCATTTATGTTTACAGTTTCATTTTGTACCACCATCTTCCTTGTCCACTGTTCTCTAATGAAATTGTCTTTTTTTTTTCCCCTCTCAGAACACTTCTACCTCTTTTTGAAATCAGGATCTGCGCTCATATTGTTTTTTCTCCCTGAAATATTGTTCTCCTGGCTCTTAGATGATACTTCAAGTCCCATTGTAAATGTTACCTTTTCCTACTGTCTTTGATCAGACTAGCCCACCTCCTGGCCCTTCCCATGGTTATTCTTTTGCACTGCCCTCCATTTATTTGATTTCTAGTGCTTGCCATACTTTTAATTATAGATTTATTTATTACTTGTTTATTGACTCTCCCATTGGACTGAAGGCTTCCTGGAAGTTCTTCATTGTATACCTAGCACTTGTGACATTGGCCAATAGAGTAGATTTTCAAAAATATTTTTTCAGCAAGTGAGTAAATGGCATGAATATATTTATGAAACTCTATCACCTCGCAGGAAGCATTTCTTCTTCGCTGAGCTCTTCAATTTACCTGTGAAGAAGAACAGAAGTTCTGTCCTGTGTGGCCTTGGAGACACCTCATTCTTCTTTCTCGTGGCTTTGGTACAAGCTATTAACAGGCCCCGGGCTGGCTCAACAGTAGGACAGCAAATCTGTGGCCAATAAAGACTTGATTTTGAAGATCTCCTGGCTGAGCTCAGCGTTGCCTTTTCTAATGGCAGAGTCTTCTTAAAGATGCTTTTCAAGAATGCATATAGCTCACGTCATTGCACTGTCAGTGTTCCCCTATTCCCTCCTCCTCCATATAAATACTGGTAAGTGAAGTGGTATCAGGCCAGGGACTCACTCCAAGAGCCCAGGCCAGCCTAAGCATGGCTCTCTTTGGGACAATGAGAGCTTGGGGGGATCTAATGGATTCTTCTCACTCTGCTTGTGTGCCCTTGCATTTAGCACAGCAAGTTATTAGATGTATTTTAGGAAATTGGTACCAGTCATTTCATTATGAATGAGGGCATTTTTCATTATATATTCTAATGCACTGCTACTGATATATAGCTAAGCTCTTTATTTTCTACATTTTTTTAAATACTTGGCTATCTTCCTAAACTCTTATTACTTTAAATAGCTTTTCAGTTTATTTGCTTGTGATTTCTGGGTAAAAATATAAATCATATCATCTGCAAATAATGACTTTTTGTCACCTCCTTTCCAGTGGTTATACATCTTAATTTTATGGCATATTTCAGTCTCTGCAATTTATAGAATAATGTCACATATCAGTATCATTAATGAGCATCATTGTTTTATTTCTGATTTCAATGGAAATGCCTCTAGTGTTTATTGTTAAATAGGATGTTGATTGATGTAATGTAGCCTTGACTACATCAAACATATTTTCTATTTTCCTACTTTAATAAAAAAAATTGTTCCCATAGATTATTTTCAAGTGTCAGGGCTTAATTTGAGGCTCAGTCTGCTTCCTTGCAAATTCTTTCTTTTGGTCCCATTTCATAGATAAGTGTGTTTCTTGTTTATTTTTCTGGTATTTGAGATTTGTAATCTTGATAAGCTTCCTTTGTCTCAAGATTCTTCCCACTGTCCCACATGCACTTGATTTTCAGAGTTTTCATCACATGAATTATTCTGTGGACTTCATCCTGTTGCCAATGTCTTTTTAACTTATGATTGATCAGCTCTGGAAGTCTATTTTTTTTCCTGGAAAAAATATAGATTTCTGGGGTACTAAATTTTTAACTCATGGAAATACAATGAAGAATCCCTTAGGAATATAGATCAACTTGAGGATATTATTGATGTTCTGAAGGTGTCACCCTCGGGTACAGGTTGGAGGGACACATGCTTTTCAGGTACCGTGAAATCCAGGAGGAGTTCTGTCTCTCTTGAAGTTCTATACTTTCAGAATCATAAAAACAAATGTCATTCCTGGTAGAACATAAGCACTGGGACATGAGGTTTGTTTGAAAGAAGTTGCTTTAAGGGACTTTGAATGTTCATTGCTTCAAAATCATGAAACAAAATGTCAGCTCCAAAACTCGACTTGGGAAAAATATGACTGGCCCATAGGCATCAGTACTAGAGCTATTAAGTGGCCTTGGGAGAAGGTTCTTACCTGTAAATGTTGTGATTACTCTATGTTTTGACAATCATAATGTAATAATTTCAGTTATAAGTTTATTGTCATGCCAACAAATTTCTCTATGGAAGGAATAATGAGGCTACTTTCAGAGTCCCAGAGGTTTATTCCACAACAACTAGAGGCAGTAGGAAAGGAATGTAAGCTTTCTGTACTTGTACCTGGCTTCACACCTCTCTCCTCATTTCTAGAGGTGTCCCCAACTATCTCCTGGGTGTTTATCATTGAATGTTCCTATTAGTACCTTAATCTCAAAATTTATTTTCCCTTGAGTTAAACTCCTTCCCCTTTCCCATTTCCTGTTTGATTGTGGCAGCAATTGGTTCTCATCTACTGTATCCTTGTAACAGTAATAGAATTTCTAACTATTGACTGGACAAATGGCCACCCCAAATAATACCTACCTAATTTTTTTAATCCTCACCTGAGGACATTTTCATTGACTTTTAGAGAGAGGGAAAGGGCAAAGGTGAGAGAGAGAAAAAAAGAGAGAAAGGGAGATTAATTAGTTGCCTCCTGTAGGTGCCACAATCATGACTGATGATTGAATCCACAAGTTAGGCATGTGCCCTGACCAGGAATCAAATAAGCAACCTTCAATGCACCTGGGACAACACCCAACCAACCACACCAGTCAGAGTAAGTTGCAGATTTTTGTTTTTCATCACTTTGAATAATTGATACCAATCCCCTTCTGGCCTGAAATGTTGCAATTGGAAAATCAGCTGACAGTCTTATGGGAGCCTCCTTGTAGGAAACTAACTGCTTTCTCTTGCTGCTTTTTTGTTGTTGTTGTTAATACTCATCTGAGGATATTTTCCCCAGGGTCTTTTTAGAGAGCGTGGAGGGAAGGGGAGAGGAAACGAGAAAGAAACATTGATGTAAGAAAGATAAATGATTGGTGGCCTCTCACCTACATCAAGATTAGGGCCAGGGATAAAGCCTTCAATGAAGGTACATACCCTTGACCCGAATTAAACCCATGACCCTTTAGTCTGAGGGATGATGCTCTAACCACTGAGCAAAACCAGCTAGAGCTCTCTTACTGCTTTTAAGATTCTCTCTTTGTTTTTAACCATTGACATTTTATTTTTTTCTCTTTTTGTAAAATAAATCTCTATTGTCCAGATTATTACCATTGTTTCTCTTTCCCCCCCACCATATATCCCCTTTACCTGATTCCCATCCCACCCTCTGCCCTTACCTTCCCCCCATTATCCTCATCCATAGGTGTATAATTGTTGTGCAGTCTCTCTCTGCACCCCCATCACCTCTTTCCCTCTGAGAATTATCAGTCCACTCCCTTTCTATGCCCCTAATCCTATCATATTCACCAGTTTATTCTGTTCATCGATTTTGATTTCATTTGATTTTTAGATTTACTTGTTGATAGATATGTATTTTTTGTTCATAAGTTTTACCTTTACTGTTTTCTTCTTCCTCTTCTTAAATAATACATTTCAGCATTTCATATAATACTGGTTTGGTGGTGATGAACTCCTTTAGTTTTTTCTTATCTGTGAAGCTCTTTATCTGCCCATCAATTCTGAATGATAGCTTTGCTGGACAGAGTATTCTTGGTTGTAGGTTTTTGCTATTCATCACGTTGAATATTTCTTGCCACTCCCACTGGCATGCATAGTTTCTGTTGAGAAATCAGTTGACAATCATATGGGTACCCCCTTATAGGTAACTAATTGTTTTTCTCTTGCTTCTTTTAATATTCTCTCTTTGTCTTTTGCTCTTGGTATTTTAATTATAATGTATCTTGGTGGCCCTCTTTGGATTCCTTTTGTTTGGGATTCTGTGTGCTTCCTGAACTTGTAAGTCTATTTCTTTCACCAGGTGGGGGAAGTTTTATGTCATTATTTCTTCAAATAGGTTTTTAGTATCTTGCTTTCTCTCTTCTGGCACACCCATAATTCTGATGTTGGTACACTTGAAGTTGTCCCAGAGGCTCCTTATACTATCTTCACATTTTTGGATTCTTTTTGCTTTTTGCTTTTTCAGTGGAGTGTTTTCTGCTTCTTTGTATTTCAAATCTTTGACTTGATTCTTGCATTTCTCTAGTGTGCTGTTAGGTTTCTGTAGAATATTTTTTATTTCAGTCAGTGTATGTTTAATTTCTAGTTGGTCCTTTTTCATTTCCTCTTGGGTCTCGATAAATTTACCCATTTTTTTCTAGGAAATTCTTAAAAAACCTTATAACCGTGGTTTTGAACTCTATATCCAGTCATTTGTTTTCCTCCATTTCTTTCATTTGTGATCTGTTCCTTTGTCTCTGCATATTTTGCTGCTTCCTTGAGTTGGTAGAATAGCTTTGTGTTCTAGGTGTCCTATGTGGCCCAGTAGCTCCGTCTCCCCAGTTACCTGAGATGGACACTCTTGGTACATCCCTTTGTGAACTGTATGTATAGCCTTGTTGTGGTTAATTCTTGATTGTGGTTGTTATCATTGTAGGGATTGACCTCCAAGCCAATTGGTTGTTAGGATCAGCTGTGTCTGCGCATGCGGGCTTGCCTCCAACCTCTGCCTTTCACTTGTGCATACGAGCTTCCAGAACTCTGAGTTTCCGTGTGCTCTAGGGACCCGTATGAGTCTGGGTTCCTAGGGTCTCGCCCAAAACTGGGGTTCAGTGCAGTTGGACCTGAATTTTAGTGTTGTTGTGAGGTTCTGTTTTCCTCCCGCTAGAGGAAGCCAGGCACAATCAGCAGTCAGTCCTCTGTGTGTGCACTTTCATGCGCACTTTCTATCTTCATGGCTCTCCTAAGTTTCTGTGCACTCCTTCCTTTTCACAAAAGTCCAGACTCCCCCTATGAGTCTTGCCTGGAGCTGGGGTTCAGTGCAGTTGGGCTTTTCCATCTCCCTCCTGCTAGAGGAAGCCAGCCAGACCCTCTTCCAACAATCCTCTCCACGAGTGTGTCTCTGTACCTCAGCTTTAGATTTATATTTTTATTTTTAAATATATTTTATTGATTTTTTACAGAGAGGAAGGGAGAAGGATAGAGAATTAGAAACATCGATGAGAGAGAGACATTGATCAGCTGCCTCCTGCACCCCCCTAGCCCCCCCACTGGGGAAATGCCTGCCACCAAGGCACATGCCCTTGACTGGAATCAAACCTGGGACCTTTCAGTCCAAAGGCTGACGCTCTATCCACAGAACCAACTCAGTTTCAGCTGTACCTCAGCTTTTTACAGCTCCTCTGAGTCTTTGTGAACCCCTCTCTTTACTTCTAGTTGTAGAATTTTCACTCAGCCAGTTTTCCTGTGGTTCTGGATGGTATCCATTCTGTCTTTTAGTTGTAGTTTTAAAATTGTTGTGCGAGGCAGCAGCTTAGGTGTTCACCTATGCTGCCATCCTGGTTTCTCTCTCCAACCATTGACATTTTAATTATAATGTATCTTGGTATGGGCATCTTTGGGTTTGTCTTGATTTGGACTCTGTGCTTCCAGACTTGTGTCCTTTTCCTTCTACCAAGTTAGGGAAATTTTTGCTCATTATTTCTTCAAAGAGTTTCTCGATCCCTTGTTTTCTCTCTTTTCCTTGGGTCCCCCTATGATGTGAATGATGTTATGCTTCATATTATACCAAAGGTCCTTTAAACAATCTTCATTTTATTTAATTCTTTTTTCTTGTTGCTGCTCCAATTGGGTGTGTTTCTTTTTATCTTGTTTTTCAAATTGCAGATTTGATCCTCTGCTTCATCCACCTCCCATGTATTCCTTCTAGTGTAGTCTTAATTTTACATATTTTTTTCTTTATTTCTGACTAGGTCCATTTTATGGTGTCTATGTTTTTCATGCTGTTGAGCATCCTTAAACCATTACTTTGAACTTTATATCTGATAAATTGCTTGCCTTCATTTTATTTAGCTCTTTTTTTTTTTTTTTAGATTTCTCCTGTTTTTTTATTTGGAGCATGATTTTTGTCTCCCCATTTTAGCTGCCTCTTTGTGTTTGCTTCTATATATGAGATAGATCTTCTATGACTCCCTGTATCAGTGAGGTGGCCTTATGTAGTATATGTCCAGTGGGATTCAGTGGTGCATTTTTGCTCGGTGCTCTGGTAAGGTCCATGGTGTGGCCCCCCCTGCTGTATTTGAATCTTGATTGTTATTGACCCATTTGTACATGGGATCAACTCTTAGTCTGCTGACTGTAGGCTCATCCTCAACCACTATGTGTGATCTGCTTTGAGGTGCTGACCACATGAGGTGGAATTTGCCTAGCAGGTTCTAGTGTCTGCCGTGATCTCCCTTTGGATGTGCCACTTTTGAAGCTTATTAGATCCTGCTTTGATGTTATCTGAAGTTGACCATTGGGTGTGTTGCTTTTGGGCCTCTTAGGAGAGACTCCTGTGCAGGCTAATGTCAGATGCTCTCTGTGAATGTCCTGGCAACCTGTTTGGAGCTAGAAACAACCCCCAGTTGCGTGGCTGCCTCTGCTGAGCTTATGTGTGCACACAAAAGACCAAACTGTCCATCGAGGATGGCTTTAACTAGCACTGGACCCAGGGGCAGGTCAGCAAAAGTCCCAAGAGATCTGCCTCTGCCTGCCAGCAACCTGTTAGGCTCAGTTACTGAAAAAGCCACTGGTGGTACTAGAATTGCATGAGGTAGGTTCTTTGTGAGTCATCAGGTAGGGGTGAGTGGTGTTCACCAGATTGATATGGATTCGAACTTGGTGCCAGTGCTGGGTCGAGGCCAATCAGCAAATGTCCCCTGGTAGATCAGCTGCCATCTGCTGGGAGCTCACACACCTTGTGTTGGGGAAAAGTCTCAGTAAGGTGGACACCAGTAGAGTTTATCAAGTTCTAACAGACCAAGATTTGGCCATGTAAATGGAAGGCTCTGCTTTGGACGGGTGTGAGAGGGAAAAATGGCCCTTGCTCTAAAGACACAACACAGTCTATTCCAGATTCTGCTGGGAGGAGATAGTGCTTAGCAGGGTGGGGCCACCAGGAGTCGGGAGGATGGGCTTACAGTTCTCCTGTGTGGTGAAAGCTCCAACATGTTCATGAGAAAGAGGAAGGAATGTCCCCCACCTCAAAGCCACACAACCCAATCACTGCACAGATCTCTACACCCTGGCCAAGGCAGTAGGCTCCTCCATTTGGTGTAAGTTCTGCAGGGTGGGATGGGAGAGAATCCGAATGGTGGGGATATTGCTTTTGTCTATGTTGATGCCATCCTGAGGGGCATGTTGCACCCAAGACAAATGGCACCTGCAGTATGGGGAGAGGGCCTCAGTACAGGGATTCTGGTGGCTGTCCCTTCAGTTCTCTTTTGAAAAACCACAAGCCTCAGACGTGACTTAGCTCACTTCACCCTCCCTTTGCTGAATCCCCTGTTGAGTGGCTGTGAACAAAACTTTGTATGTTGGCCCTTTAATAGGGCACTAGTGCCTCTAGCAAACTCATGTCTTTTTCTGACCAACTGAAAACCTGCTGCTTTTCACTGCCAGATGTTGTGTAGGTGCCTCTTCCTGGCTCTAATGCTCTGGGCTGAGAAGCCCAACTTGTGGGTTGAGACCCCACACTTTTTAGGAGGAACCCTTCGCAGCTGAGATATCCCTCAGAACCTCAGCAGCCACCTGCAGGAGAGGAGCCAGCTCTTTTTGCATCTCCACTCTTCCTACCAGTCTCGACATGGCTTCTTCTGTAATTCCTTGGTTATGAGACTTCTGTTCCACTGGTTTTTAGTTGGCTATTCAGGATGATTATTTATAATTTAGTTATAATTCCAATTTATTCCTATAAGGGTAGCTTCCACCTATTCTGCCACCATCTTGGATGCCCTGCAGCACATTTTTAATCATTCACTCTGCTTTCAGGCTCTCCTAGTGTTATTCCATCTTCGGTACTTCCCAATAAATAAACATCATCAGGGGACTCTTTTGTGTCCACATCTCTGTTATCTTCAAGATGAAATGGAAACTTCTGGGGATGTCATTCCAGGCCTTTTGCCATATTCTCCAAATTCACTATACCTGGGACTTTTCCTGGCCACCCTTCATCCACCCCAACTCCTCTGAAAGTCTCATCCATTCTCAGTCTCAGTGACCTCTTTTTATGTCTCCAGCCTGTTCACTAGACATTTCCTACTATTACTTTCGCTTTTCTCTCTCTAGAAAATATTTAATTATCACTCAAAATTCAGCTCATATATTGTAATAATAGGTAAAAAAAAAATATTTTTTTGAGTATTTGGCAGATTCTGAGCACTGTGCTGTAAACTTGACATGTCTCATTTAGTCCTCATAACAGCCCTAAGAGATGAGCCTTTTACTATTGTCCCCATTCTGAAGATGAAACAAAGAAAGATTAAATACTTTGCATAAGCTCATACAGGTCAGGTACATATAGATAGTAGAACCAGTTTATTAAGCCTAAACAATCTGACTCTAAAATGCATGCCCTGAACCATGAAATATATTTTGCTTTCCTCTTAGCATGTTTTATTCAGTTGCCCATATATAACCTTCTCTCTGAAGGTTTCCCTTATTGGCCCACCTCTGTGATTCTACAGTATTTGTTCTTATTTAATAGATGTTCTGTGAATGACTTATTTGTCTACCTTCTCCTCTAAGAGTCTGTGTCATCCCCCATAGCTGAGATATTTCTTCAAGACTTCAGTTGTGCTCTGTGGGTGTCTGGCCGGTCCTTTTGTGCCTCCGCCCCCTCATACCAGTCTCTATGCGGTTTCCACCTTTGGTCCTTGGGTATCAAGGTTCTCTCCTGTGAGTTTTACATTGATTATTCAGGAAGTCTTTACATATTTGTAATTACAACTTGTTCCTGGGAGCATGTCCATGCAGCATCCTCCTATTCTTCCACCATTTTTAATCTCTTTGTAAGAGTCTGTAAACTTTTCAGGGCTGGGGTTATAACTTCTCTATTTTGTAACCCCAGAATTAATAAAGCTCCCCAGCACAGTAAAAAGTCACAATAAAGGTTATAAATTAAAATGTTTAGGCCTAAATAACAATCAAATATGAATATAAAAACTCTACTCTTTTAATACATATTGAAACTTTTCTTCTTTTGCACAGCCCCCCACAACTTCAGTTGTTAACCTAATTTTAACAACTTTCTAATTAACCTTTGCCTGTAGATTGCCCCCTTCAAATCATTCCACTTATCCATCAGTGATCTCTCTATACCATGTTACCCTCCTGTGTACAATCCTCCATGAACCCCCATAGCTTTCATGATAAAATTCCAACTCTCAGGATGACAGATAATGTCCCTCCAGATTTGAACTTGCCTATCTTCCCAGTTTTACCTTTCCCCATTCTGGAATTTGTACTCTTCTCTCTAGCTGCATGAAACAACTTACGGAGCCAAACTAAACACCAGGTGTAATTCTTTCTTGCCTTTTTTGCCTCACTGTGTCCATCGGTGTTCGTTAAGCTTTAAAGTGCTATGAAACACCTGGGGGCCTGGTTAAATTGCAGAGTCTGATTCAGTAGGTCTGAGGTGAGGTCTGCCATTCTGAATTTCTAACAAGCTCCCTGGTGATGGTAATGCTGCTGCTGCTGACATGCACACCATATGTTGAGTATTACAGATCTAGAGTAAGTCCTTCTAAACCTGCACACTGACCACAGATACTTTCTCTCCCAGGAATCACTAATGTGATGAGACAGTAACATTCTCCTAGTGCAGCAGTCGGCAAACTCATTAGTCAATAGAGTGGCGAATCACTCTGTGTGATAATTAAATGAATATACTAGTATACGTGTGGTTCGCGAGCCACAGTTTGCTGACCACTGACCTAGTGCGATGAGACAGTAACATTCACCTCCATATTCTCAGGTCCTAATTCCCTACCTGGAACAAAGAGGATATTCATCACATTTTCACCACATGAATTTTGAGTATTCATTTAGTGGGAAGAGTATTTATGGAATGGAAGCCTAGGCTAAAGACATGTGCATCCTGCAGTGGGACACATCCAATTCACAAACTAACACCTTAGGAGCCTATCCTATGTGCAAAGGACTGTGATTGATGCTTGAGGTGCAGAAAAAAAGAAAGAGAAAAGCCTGCTCACAGGATCATATAGAAAAGCTAGGGATACCAGCATCTAGATCATTATACCTAGCATGGTATGATGCATGGCAAAAAAATGACTTATTGACCTACCAATGACGAATACTCTGAAGAAGGGATGGTTCGTTCTTCAGAGGTGATTGGGGATGTGATCATGGCCATATAAAATGAGACTAGAGGAAAAAGTAGACATCTAACAAGAGATTGATGGGAGAGATGTTCCAGTTAAAGGAAACAGGATGAGGAAGCTTCTCAGCCTTTTTCCCCACTGAAACACACATAATCTAGTGGTATTCCCACATGTTATTATGGGTATGTGTTATTATAGGGATGCAGGTCTTCCCTCCTTTCTCTTATCCCTCAGATCTCAAGTAAGTGAGTGCTATGTGATTGCAGAGATAATCTTTGAATCTGCTCTAATTTATTTAAAAAATAATTTGAAAACATAGCACTCATGCTGTTGTTAGTAATAAACAGCATATGAGATTTCTCATAATTGATTGGAATATTATAGCAATGACTTCTCCCTGCAGCTGAGAATCCATCAATAAATGCAAAGTGGTGTGAGAATGCATATGTTTGGAGCATTATCAAGAAACAAAGTAGCAGTAAATAGAATGGTTAGAAGTAGTAGAGGTCTACATTCTGACTGTCTGGGGACCAACATCAACTCTCCTGCACACTATTTGTGTCCTTGGGCACAGTGGAGATGAAGCTAGTGTTTTTATCCATAGAACTGTGTGATAATTAAATGAATATACTAGTATACAAGCTAAATCTTTAGAATGGTTCTTGGCTCCTGGTAGAATTGCAGTGATTGTTGACAATTGTTATTCCAGCATGCGTAGTTTGTAGAAGGCTGACTATATTATTTATTGTCCTACTCAGGCCCCTTTGAGAATGAGAAGGGGAACTATCTATCATTACAGTGGGACAATAGGCATAAACCAAGACGTGTCAGGAAAACCAGATGTGTAATATTTTAAGTGTAAGGTATATTGTAAAACATGAAGTTTTAAAGGTGAACTGGGGTCATTTGTTGATTATTCATATCTTGGAAGCGTGAAAAGAAATTAGACTTCTTATTCTTTTAATGTTAATACTTTGGCATCTGATCCTTGGCCCATGTTTTTCAGTGGTGAGAGTGTCAGTTTGCACACCGGTCAAGGGCACACGCCTGGGTTGCAGATTCAATTCCTGGCTCTAGTCAGGACGCATGTGAGAGGCAACCAATGGAGGGTCTTTCTCAGATTAATGTCTCTCTGTCTTCCTCCTTCCTTTCCTCCCTTCCACTCTCTCTAAAAAAAAATTAATGGGAAAAATATCCTTGTGTGAGGATTAACAAAAAATAAAAATAAGTAATAAAATCTTGACATTTTAGTGTGTACCACCTAGTTAGGAAATGATAATAATAGTAATCATAATCATAATAATTACTATTTATTACTATTAATATAATAATAAATAATATTTACATTTTGTTCCAGGTTCCCCATCTACATTCTCATTGATTCTCACATTGACTCTGTAAGATGGCCATTATCCCACCACTCATTTCTTGTGGTTGATGTCACAAATTGCCACAAATCTCGTGGCTGAAAGTAACAGAAATTTATTCTCTGATAGTTCTGGCCACTTAAAAACAAGGCCACACTCCCTTTGGGGATTTCAGGAGAGAATCCATTTCTTGCTTCTTTCAGATTCTGATAAATCCCAGAGTTCCTTGGCTTCTAGCCACATCACACCAAGCTCTGCCTCAGCAGCTCCATTGGCTCCTCTTCTTCATGTGTCTGTCCCCCAAATTCCCTCTGTCTTTCTCTTAGAGGAATGCATGCCAGCCTGCACAGATTATACCGAGTAAACCCCCCTCTAAAGATTCTTAATTTAGTCACATCTTTTGCCATATAAAGAAATATTCACAGATTGTGGATATTAAGGCCAGGACATGTGTTTTTGGCAGGATCATATTCAATTCACTACAATTCATATTTTATAGAAGAGAAACTAGATCTTAGAGATTTCATACACTGGTCCAAGATTGTCCAGGTAGCAAGGAGATGCACCCCAATGGTAAACTGTTACATTTACAAGTGCATGTTCACTAATGTGGCTTTGAGGCTCCAGGCAAGAATAGGTAGTGCTGAGCTCCATCCAGTGCTCGCTTAGTCCTTCGGAGAAAAGGAAACCATAAGAAATTCACAACAAACAGTATAACTCTTGCACAATCCCCTAATTCAACAATTATGATAAATCAGAATCATGGGCATTAATGATCAAAACATGGGAGCAAACTTCCCATGTTAAGTTTCTCACAGAATAAGCTCCGAGTCCTAGTCACAGAGACAGATGCAATGAGATTTTGATATTTTTCATATTTTACATCAACTAGTTTTATAAAAACAACACAAGTGACTTTGTTTTATTTTGTCAGCCTGAGGGGATACAGGAGAGGGACCCAGAGGAACACACCTCACCACAGGTACCAACTTCGCTGGGAATGAAAGGGATGGTGAGAATGAGGTGGAAGAGAATTGAGTTTATCAGATTTCCTTAGAACAAGGTCTTGCTCTCTGTCAAGGGCATCCCTGTGTAAAATGTTCCATTCCACTCTACACAGATACTCAAAAAACAGCCACAACATGAATCTGACTCAGCCAAAGTGAAAGACATCCACCTCTTTTTCATGGCCATCTCGGGGACTGCTGAGATCCTGCGTCCATTCTGCGCTCCCACCCTCACACACTGTGCTCAGCGTGGCGCCACAGTTCTTTCTCTGTCATTGCTTCTTCTGCTGGGCCTGTCTTCCCTTTCAGGCCCCACAAAACCAAGGGCATTGGAACGGTGCCTGGCATGCATATGTTGGTTGGACTAAATAATACATTGTTTATTCTCAAGGCTCAGTATGGGTCCAATGCAAAAAAATAAATGTTTTCTGAAGGAAAAGCTGAACCAACCAGAAAGACACCGTTAAGGGGCGGGGGGGGGGGGTGGAGGGGGGAGCTGAGAATATCTAGAGGTGCTCATTTAGGAAAAACTGAAGATGGGTGATGAGAGGAAAGGTGAGCAGAGGCGGGGGGTGGGGAATGGCTGGAGGGCACTGCAGTGTGAGGTTCAGGCTGCATTCCTTTGGCTGCCAATTCACAGGCATAGGGAGGTGGGCATTTCTCAGAGGAGGGACATCCAAGTGAAGAAAAGGACAATCCAAGCACAAGGAGCAAAGGTCTCTGTTTTCCTGGGAATGTATGCAAGTAGCCTTGCCTAGTGAGCAGGCAGATTTGCTCTTTCTCTCCAACCTGCAGCAGAAAAGAAGAGAAAGTGCTAGGACAAGGAGGAAAATTAGAAAAGGCCCAGACAAGGCAAACGAGGTGACTGAAATTTCTGAGCAACTATCATCTGGAGGTAGGATGAAGAACAATATCAAATGGAGCTAACCCCTGCAATAGTTGCCCACCATTTCCTAAAAACTCTTGGTGTTCTGGCAGCCCACAAGCACTAATGATACCAGGGGATCCTGGTAACCCACATCCCACGGTGGGGTGCATATTGGGGTGAGACAAGGGTAAACAGGCTTGACACTGTCAGGGTACCTGTGTCTGCGGTAAACTTTGGGAGACCCAAAACCAAAGGATATACAGCAAGTGGCCAAGGGAGGGGCCCCACCAGCTTCCAGACCATAGAACCCACTTTTCCTCAGAAGGCTTGATGCAGAATCAGGCACAGGGACCCAGATGAGCCAGCTCCAACCAAATATGGAATTGTAGAGAGCAGAAGGGACATCGAACTAACCTGTATATAAGTGTTATTTTTCCATAGTTGCCATCTTCATCTTTGACTGCTACCACATCTGGCCTTACTGGGATAGTCCTGCTCAAGTGCCAAGCTGTAGGTTTAGAAACTGAATATTAATAGATCAGAACAACCCAGCTGCTATTTCTTCTTTCTCCGCTGGAATTCATTGGAACAAATGGAAGAACTAGCCATCGTCTTTGGTACTTGGCTTTTCCTCACCATTCAAACTGAACATTGATGCCTCAAAAAGAAATAAAGAGGTTGTGGAGTTATAAATACCAGAATCATGCATTCTCATTTTCTCCTTTCTATCCCTATCTGAACCCAGAACAGCTCAAAACACAGAGATCAGACTTGCAAATAATAACTTCATTGTGGCCCAGTCCTAGGGTGTCGACATGCATTGCATGGCTCTATGGGGCTCGGTCAGTGTGTAAGTGGTGAGCACAGGAACCCCCACAGAATCCTCACTCCTGTTGCTGTGGATCAGGCTGCTTCATTCAGCAGATTTTCTTGGAGGATTACATCAAAGAAGCTTCGGATCCTCTAACAGCCCATCCATTTCTGCCAGACTGGTAATATTTACAGCATGTGAGTGAAAAATACTGAGGCGTTTGCGATTTGTTACAAGGAATTTTACCTCCAAATGAATATTCTTACT
This sequence comes from Lasiurus cinereus, assembly GCA_011751065.1. Classification (NCBI taxonomy): domain Eukaryota; kingdom Metazoa; phylum Chordata; class Mammalia; order Chiroptera; family Vespertilionidae; genus Lasiurus; species Lasiurus cinereus. Next base: position 6,120,894 of record JAAGEH010000389.1, read on the forward strand.
TATGCCAAAGATCTCTTGGGAATCTACCCTCATTCCTATGAGCCTTGATTGCTCAGGAATATGGGTGAACTTGAACTGATTATTGTTCATTGCTTGCATTTCATCTCTTACCATCTGACAATAGCAATATACTTTTCATTTGAGGTACTACCCATTCCCCATTGCATGTTGTCCCTCAAAAAGCTCCTCCACCTGGCTGGTCAATCAGATAGTTCCTTTCCCCTGGCCACAGCGATTCAGGGCTGCCTGGATTGATGCAACAAGGAGGACCACACAAAGACAAACAACACATTCTCTGAGATGGCAAAGGGCTATCTAATCAGAAATGAACATTAGTACTCTGATGAGCACAGCAGAATCAGTCCATTTGGAAACTTATGTAAGAGGAACTCATCGATTTATGACCTTGAATCCCATCTGGCCTGCTTTGCCTTGAGAAGGATTTGATCCAAACTAAATAGAGCAAATCCCCAGGTAACTGGCAGACACCTTTCCTATAACATATGCCTAATCCTTTAAATCCATGGTTGATAAGAACATTCTGATAAATGGGTACTCTTGCTCTACCCCTTAGGAAAAAAAATTAATTGTCTCACAGGGGACAAGGAAAGCTGAGGGGACAGGATCCTGTTTATGAAACAGGATTGGGAAGAAATGCATGGTTTGATTTTTTTGTTTGCTACAGTCGCTACTGTGTTAACAGTTGCTTCTTGGCAGAGAATAAGGGATATAAAGAAAGCCCAAGGTTTGATTCTCAAGAAGTCATACAAGAAACAAAAGAAAGCTGTTTTTACAGAATGGAGTGCTTTTGCCAGCAATTATGTTTTGTAAAAAATAAATAATGCATTCTGTTTCCAAAAGGCCCTGACAAACTATGATAGGGAAAAAAACCATCAAATCTTTTTCACTGGTTTTAGGGTGGCGAGTTTCATGACAGAAATAAAGTGAGTCTGTGTTCGCTAAGTAATTTATTAGAGCATCTTGGCACAGCAGCACTAATGGGCTTGCTGCCAGGTATTCCGAGCTGCAGTTTGTCATGTCTGACTCTTTAGTTCTTTCAAGCAATTGAAGAAATGGCCTTCTGTAGGCTGTCAGTGACAGATTCTAGCTCACTCACATAGATAAAGCTCAATTAGCTCCTGGAAGAAACATCTTTTAAAAATGCAATGAGCTGCACCATGAAAGATAGATAGACAACGGCACCTGAAACAAAATAAAATGTTACTGTTGAGGGAAGGACGTGCCCACAATGAGCAAGTATACAGCTGTTTCATTGGACAGTTCCCTTCTCTGAAAACAATGGGACGGTCATTTTTAATGACTTCAAGTGTTACAATAGATCTTTGCTGTAGAAGCCTGATAAGGTCAGCAATCCCGGCCAGTTAGCATGTCATTCATTCACTCACTCATGACCAAGGCCCATACTCTGTAACCTGCAAGGAATTCCAGCCTAAAGTGGAGGTATGAAAATCTTTCTCTCCTGTTAAGTGTAGCTTGCAAGTGTGCTTTAATATATATATATATATACATATATATATATGTATATATATATACACATATATATACACACACACACATACATTTTTTAATTGATTTTTTTACAGAGAGGAAAGGAGAGGGATAGAGAGTTAGAAACATTGATGAGAGAGAAACATTGATCAGCTGCCTCCTGCACACCTCTTACTGGGGACATGCCTGCAACCAAGGTACATGCCCTTGATGGGAATCAAACCTGGGACCCTTCAATCCACAGGCAGACAGTCTATCCACTGAGCTAAACCGGTTAGGGCATGAATTTCTTCTTCTTCTTCTTTTTTTAATCCTTACCTGAGGATATTTTTCCATTGACCTGTTAGAGAGTGGAAGAGAAAGGGAAAGCCAGAGAAAAACATCGATATGAAAGAAACACATGGATTGGTTGCCCAGATCAGGGCCCAGGTTGGGGAAGAGATCTTTTATTTTCTCAGTTCTCCTGCAATCAAGGTACAATACCTTGTCTGGAATCGAACCTGAGACCCTTTGGTCTGCAGGCTGCCACTCTATCCACTGAGTCAAACTGGCTAAGACAAAAAGGAATTTATTCTTTTATCAAGAAAGGATGTAGAGGGAGGAGAGAACACTGGGAAGAGAAGTTTACATCGGTTATAAGGCAGGCAAGTCAAGTCCAGATCCCAGCTAAAGGGACAGAGTGTCAAGTGAGCTGTGAGTTTCTATGCAAAAGTAGGCTCCGGATAGTGGGGTTATTAAAGGCAAACAGCAATGGAGTAATTGCTGATGGAATGAAAGCAACATGGATTTACAGTGAGACTGGCCTGAGCTGGTCTTCTGCCTCCTAAAGCCCAATATCAATATGACTTCCTAGAGAAATCCATTTCCTAAATTGTGAAATTTAAATTATTTTGAATTGCAGGATTGTGGAACCAGTTTGCAATAATACATTGAGTGGCCAGATTATTATGATCTCTGAACGCATAATAATCTGGTCACTCAGTGTACATCCTATATAATAAAAAGCTAATATAAAAATTGTCCCCTCACTAGGAGTTCTACCAGTAGACAGGCTGGCTAGCCAACTGCTCATGTCCCTTCCCCCTGGCCAGGCTGGCCTGATCCCACCCATGCACAAAATCTATGCACTGGGCCTCAAATATACATATCCCATCTAATAAAAGAGTAATATGCAAATTGACCGTACCTCTGCTATACCAACAAGCCACAGCCATCAGCCATGTCCACCAGCCAATCAGAGTGACTATGCAAATTAACCCAAACCAAGATGGCTATGGCCACAGAGAGAGCAGCAGGGAGGCTTGGGTTAACCACTGGCGATGGAGGAAGCCAAGCTTTCCGCACATCCTGGCCTGCCCAGACCTCTGCTTAAGGCAACAAAGTTTCAATGGCTATGTGAGCAGAAGGCTTGGCTCTGCTTCAGGCTACAAAGTTTCAATTGTAGAAGATAAATAAATCCCAAATATCAGGGTCTCCTCTTGGGTTGCTGGGGGGCGTGGCCAGCTTACAAACCACCACATGCCCCTTGCCCAGGCCATCCCATGCCCCAAGGGAACACCCACCCTGATCTAGGACACTCTTCAGGGCAAACCAGCTGGCCGCCACCTGTGCACCAGGCCTCTCTCTTATCTAATAAAAGAGAAATATGCAGATTGACCATCACTCCAACACACAAGATGACTGCCCCCATGTGGACACAAGATGGCCTTCACAAGATGGCCAGCAGAGGAGGGCAGTTGGGAGGGACCAGACCTGTAAGGGAGGACAGTTGGGAGTGATCAAACCTATAGGGGAGGGCAGTTAGGGGTGACCAGGCCTGCAAGGGAGGGCAATTAGGGGTGACCAGGCCCACAGGGGAGGGCAGTTAGGGGCAAACAGGCTAGCAGGAGAGCAGTTGGGCATCAATCAGGCTGGCAGTGGAGTGGTTAGGGGGTGATCAGGCTGACAGGAAGAAGCAGTTAGAAGCTATCAGGAAGATAGGCTGGTGAGCAATTGGGAGCCAGTAGTCCTGGATTGTAAGAGAGATGTCCCACTGCCCATTTAGACCCTATCCTATCTGCAGTTGGACATCCCCCAAGGGGTCCCAGATTGGAGAGGGTGCAGGCTGGGCTGAAGGACACCCCCCACACCTCCCACACCCCACCCTGTGCACGAATTTTGTGCACTGGGATCTAGTATGTATATTTTGTGCATGGGCATATATGTATAGATATATATATGTATGTGTGTGTGTGTGTATATATATATATATATACACACACACACACACACACACACACATACATACAGTGGTACTTTGAGATACAAGTTTAATTTGTTCCGTAACCTTGAGCTGTGGGAAACTATGAGACGCTTGAGTCGTGGTAAACTGGTGGGTCATGTGCAGCCGGCCGATCCAAACAATTACTCGTATCTCAACTGTTGCTCGTATTTCAAAGCAAAAATCGCTCGCTCCAGAGCTCGTATCTCAAAAATCTCGTATGTTAGGGCACTCGTATCTCAAGATACCACTGTATATATATATATATACACACACACACTAGAGGCCTAGTGCACAAAATTTGTGCATGGGTAGGGGGGTTGTCCCTCAGCTCAGCCTGCACCCTCTCCAATTTGGGACCCATTGAGGAATGGCCAATTGCCCACTGGTTGGCCATCCCTCTCACAATCTAGGACTGCTGGTTTCAAACCACTTACCTGACTCTGCCTGATTGCCCCTAACTGCTTCTGTCTGCCAGCCTGATCATCCCCTAACCACTCCCCTGCCAGCCTGATCTATGCCTCCAACTACCCTCCCCTGCTAGCCTGCTCACCCCTAACTGACCTCCCCTGCAAGCCTGCTTCCCCCCATCTGTCCTCCCCTGCAAGCCTGCTCCCCCCCAATTGTTGTCCCCTGCTGCCTGGTTCCCCCAACTTTCCTCCCCTGTTGGCCAAGTTCCCTCCCAACTGGCCTACCCTGTAGGCCTGGGTCCCTCCCAAGTGCCCTCCCTTGCTGGCCTGGTCAGCCCTAACTGACCACAACTGCCTTCCCTTGCAGGCCATCTTGTGTCCTGGAATGATGGTCAATATGCATATTACTCTTTTATTAGATAGGATATATATGCATACACACACACACACACACACATACACACTGAGTGGCCAGATTATTATGCGTTCAGAGATCATAATTATCTGTCCATTCACTGCATATACAAAGCATTTGTTACATGGTGAGTACCCAATATATGGTAACTTTAAAAACACCTCTTAATTTTGCAACTTTGCTGTAGAGCTGCTTTTGTTTAGGATTTCCAGAATTCTCTGAATTTCTGCCTCTGACTTTAAGGAGGCCATTGCTTTAAATCAGTGGTCGGCAAACTCATTAGTCAACAGAGTAGCAAACCGGGGCTCACGAGCCGCATGTGGCTCACGAGCCACCGTTTGCCAACCACTGCTTTAAATGGTAGAATGAAAAGATGGTAAAGAATTGGCTCTGGCTTTGGGAGGCCTGAAGATATGCTAATATATGTAAAGTGACAATGATAACTCCTATTTAGCAGGTACTTGCAGTGTGCTTAGAAATCAGCTAATTAGTTTGTATGCATTATTTTCATTGGAGCCTCATAACAATCCTAGCCCAGTTTACAGAGGCGCAAACAGACACAGAGAGGTTTCCTAAATTATCCAAGGCCACAGAGTATAAGTGGTAGAATTTAAAACCAAACTGCCTGCTCTCTAAACTATTTTGGTAAGAAAGGCATTTCAGCCAAAGAGAACTACCCTTTGCTTTGTTAGAATTCCAGCCAAATTGCTGGAGTCAGCAAACTTTTCACCAGGGAAAGCTGCTCTGCGACTGTCAGGAGGCAAATGAGGTTATAGATCTCTTCCTGTCCGGGGCTTATATTTATTGTACAGTAGAATGTAATCTAAATTATTCACATTATATTTTTTATGGAAATTTTACCTTCTGTAAATCTGAGATTTCAGGACTAGAGTTATGTGTCATAAAGTTCTTACAAAATCCATTTAAAAGATTAATGATAGATGCATGGGTAGGAAATTAAATCTGGGCATTTTACTTTTCTCAGTTCTCCTGGGTCTTCCAAGTTCATTCGCAGAGACTGTCTTTGTGACAAAATCTCTTTCTGTCCTATGGGCAAAGCTAAGAGCAAAACAGCTTTGTCTGTGGATCCTGTGGACATAGACAATTCTTTTAGGAAGACGAGGTTAATAAGTTCTTCGTCTAAGATTTCTTTGTAAATTCTCTTTTGCAGACTTGGAATTCGACATTCTGGGGTAAAATCTGGTTTCTACCGCTAATTTAGTTGTGAGCAAATTGATGGAAATCACAAAAACATCTCTGAGCCCCTATTCCTTCAGCTGCAAAATGAGGATCTGTGCATCTCACTCATAGGTGGTCATCAGAATGACATAAACACCAGTTTGAATGGAAATGGGAAAGGTGGGTCTTGAGTTGGAACTTGAATGGGTCGGTATAGGGAGACAGATAAATACCACCAGTGTTTAATATTCTGGAATCATGTTGTTGCTTGATGGGTTTAACACATATGGAGTTTACCAGACAGGATACATTCCTTCACTTAATTTCACCAGATCATTTATTCAAAGCAAATGAGAACATTCTACTTTTCATTCCTTTCATCACCATTAGCATCAGCCAGGTTCTTCCCTGGGTTAGGCACTGGGTTAAGTTCTGAAGACCCACAAACGAGTAAGGCCTACGTAGACTCCTCTAAGGTGCTCAGAACCGAATCAAAGGTCTGGTGGGAATTAGGCTCGAGAATGAGCTCTCCGGTTAAAGAACTGGTGGTCTCTGGTCATGATAAATGAAAACCCATCAAAGCATCAAAGAGAATGTATGTTCCTTCAGTGCACATTTGCTGTAGTGATTAAGGCCTCTTAGCAACATGCAATTATTCATTAAACAGCGTTTTGGTTGCTGATCATGTGCAGATGAGCTGAGATTCAGGGAAAGCAAGGCAGGAAAAAGGATGGAAAGAGATCCATGAGGAGAGGCAGTGCAGAGGTGAGGACAGAACATAGACTTTGGACTCAGTCCTAAACTCTAATCCTGGCTCTGTGCTTTATCAGGGATGTACCATTGGCCAAGTTGTTTTTCTTTCTGGAGATGGTTTCTTCACTTGTTAAATGGTGACAATAGTATCTCACCTGTGAGATTATTGTTTTGATTAAATGACATAGCATATTAGGCAGACAGCCATACCTTATTTTAAGAAGCTCACGTTGTGATGGTCTGTGTTATACAAAGATGATCACTATGTTACTAAGCAGAACTCTTCTATGTTTATAAGCTCTCACCAACTCTATCTGTTAAAAACCTAACCATCCTTGAAAGCTCAGGGTAGACCTCATCTGTATCGATTTTCTCTGGTCAGCTATGGTAATAGTGGTCTCTTCTGCATGCACTTGGTATCTATTTTCCATCCCACTTATTGTGGCTTTTCTCACATTCTGTCTTCATTATAGCCATATATCTACGTGTTTCACCTCTGTGGCTAGATTGCCAGCTCCTAAGGGCAGGCTTGTGTCTCTGCATCTTTATAACCTTCACTGAGTATACTGTCTGCACATAGTAGGTGATTGGTGAATGTGGATGAATGCAGCAGAACTAGTTGTAAAGGAAACAACAGCCATCAGCAGGAATTTCCTCATATTTTGAACCTTACCCCCTGTCTAGTCAACCTTTCCTTTACACTACCATTTACCTCTTTGCACACAATATACCACAATTGTCTAATCCTCACAGCTTCCATCTACACAGTAACATTTAGTCTAGTCCAGTGGTTGGCAAACTCATTAGTCAACAGAGTGGCAAATTGTGGCTCACGAGCTGCCATTTGCCAACCACTGCCCTAAACCCTTTGTGCCTTTCCTTTTATTGTGGTAGACAAGCCTTCATTCCACCAGCCAACACTGCTCGCCTTTCCTCCCCCTGCTCGAGGACCACGCTCACATCAATTACCTGCTCTCTGTTCTCCCTCTCCCATCTTTCTTCTCCCTTTAATCTCTTTATGCCATCACACTGTGAAGAACAGAGTCTCATACACAGAAAATACCCAATAAACGTCTGCACAAGAAATGGACAGTTCTTTGGTTTAGGGCAGTGGTTGGCAAACTGTGGCTTGCGAGCCACATGTGGTTTGCCGCTCTGTTCACTAATGAGTTTGTCCACCACTGGTTTAGGGGAAGTTTTGCCAAAGGATTCCTTTAAATGGTTTGTCCCCTCAGTGCAGTGTTTTTAAAAGCTTTCAGCTGTAAAAGCCTTCACTCAAATACAGTCTTACCTGAAGACCCTATTTGCAAACTGCACAAGCCCACCTGCTCTCCTGGGTAGGAAGAGGCAGAGAGAAGGAGGCTGAGCTTTGCCTTTGAGCCCTTTGATGATGGGATTTCCACGTGGGGCGTTTGGCATACCACAGGTGTGTTGAAAATGAAAGTGACTTGCAAACATTGCTTACCACAACATCTGAGGCTCATATCACCTGCATTTCAATAGCTTGACTCTCAGAGCCCCTTTCTCCTTTCTGAGTTGTTCGCATTTTTGCCATTTGCTGTCATTGGTGGGCAGCTTTTCTAGTGTGGTCAGCTGCATATGAAGTCTAACTATCGAACACAGAGTGGTGCTGAGAAGGGTTGGCAGAGCAATGGCTGGGATGTTCCCATGGTGTTTTAGGATATAAGCAAATAGTAATAAATACATTGTCGTCCTTGAGAAAGGAGTCGCTTCCATTAATCCCATACCTTTGGTGAGGAAGAGACACAAAATGCTCAGTGCACACCGTTTCCTCAGTCCTCACAGGTGTTTTATTAAGCCGCAAAGCCTCATCAGGCCCAGTTTTCTTTGCTTTCCTGTAAACCAGTGACTGCCCGGGATGAAAGGGATGCTGTTATTTGCTGGTTGCTAGGTTTTCTCTGCTCTTGTTGCTGTCTCTCATTTGTTCCCTCGATTTTTGCGCCTGCTGCATTTCCTTTGTTGGGATGCCTGGGGAATATTTGGAATCCTTGTGTCAGATTTACAAGAACCTGGGTTGCTTTATGAGCTCCACAACAATGGAAATCAACAGAAACTCAACTTCATGTCCTCCCAGAAAGCTAAGGAAACATGTACGTGGACCTTGGGTAGCCATCTCCAAATGCCCCCATTGAAGGTGGGTTGGCTGCAGCAAGTAAAAAGATGATTTGTTAAAAGTAAAACAACCTCTTCCAATGCCCCGAATGTTCCAGCTTCGTGGAGCATCCAGTCTCACTGCGCCTGCCTCTGGAAAGGCTTGTTGTTCCTGCTTCAGGAACACAGAGTGACGCTGCCATCCCTCTCACCTCCACGTTGTTCTTACCGTGATTTATTTTTTATTTTTTCTTCTTTTGAGAGGAGAAGGCTCTTGCTTCTGTGTCATCCTACTCTGCCTGCTTCCTTTCAGACCTGCACTCACCAGCTATTATTATTTTTTTGACAGTTTGATTTGCAATTCTTACTTGGCTTGATCTCTTTCTCTATCAAACCTGCAACTAAGAAATATGAGTGTGTGTGTGTACATATGGACTCTACCACCTATAAATCATTAGGCAACCTTTTACCTTTCTTTCATTGATGAACTTCTTGAAAGACACCCTTACCTGTCCTGACTCCACTTATGTTCCAGCTGCTCTGCCAGAAGGACTTTCCACAGCACTGCAGAGACTTCCTGTGCTCACCAAGGTCACGGTTACCTGTGTATTGCCTTGTGCATTCTCTCTTTTTTAGCCCCAGACTGACACAATCTCTGCCATAATTGGCACTTCAGCCACTCATCTTGCTCTAAGAATAATCTTCTCCACTAAACTCTGTAGTGACATTGGGCAGGACCTGCCAGGAAACAGATGGCCCTGCCAAATAGGGTAACTAGGGAGCATCAATGGGAGGCACTTTACAAAGGTGTGAGCAGGGTTGAGAGAAAACAACAAAGGATGTCGCAGCTTATGGGGATATGAGGCCTTGAACTTGCACTAAGGCCTTGAAGAGACCAGGAAGGAGCATTTATTAGATGTTGCTCAGCTGTAAGACAATGGGCTGAGGTCTTTGGCAGATAAACTTGGCTAACCCATGGCCACCAGGTGGGGAAAGACATAAGGGAGGTTCATACTCCAACCCCACAGCCCTCCCCTCATGACCTATCTGCTGCCCTGGCCAAACTCAATGACAAGCTCCAGGGAAGGCAGCAGTTTTCACTGTTCCTAAAGACCAGCCTCCCCAGGGCATAGAGCATTGTCGATGAAGATAGAGAAACTGAAGAGACACATTGAAAATATCCAGCAGAGGAAACCCAGACGCATATGTACAAATTAGTGTAGAATATAAAGAATAAGAACACAGCAAATACCTTTCTACCACCCATCTCATACTCAAGTGAGAGCTGGCTCAGTGCTCTGCTGCCTGCATCGCCTCTTTTTTTTAAAATTTTAATTAAATCTTTATTATTCAGATTATTACATTTGTTTTTTTTCCCTCCATAGCACCCCTCCACCCAGCTCCCACCCTTCTCTCCCTCCCGTTGACCTCATCCATAGGTGTATGATTTTTGTCCAGTCTCTCCCTGTATACCCCTCACCCCTTTCCCCCTGAGAATTATCAGTCCACTCCCTTTCAATGCTCCTGATTCTAGTATATTTACCAGTTTATTCTGTTGATCAAATTTTTAATTCACTTAATTTTTAGATTCACTTGTTGATAGATACGTATTTGTTGTTCATAATTTTTTGACTTTAATATTTTTCTTCTTCCTCTTCTTAAAGAGTACCTTTCAGCATTTCATATAATACTGGTTTGGAGTTGATGAACTCCTTTAGCTTTTTCTTATCTGTGAAGCTCTTTATCTGCCCTTCAATTCTGAATGATAGCTTTGCTGGATAGATTATTCTTGGTTGTAGGTTCTTGCTATTCATCACTTTGAATATTTCTTGCCACTCCCGTCTGGCCTGCATCGTTTCTGTTGAGAAATCAGCTGACAGTCGTATGGGTGCTCCCTTGTAGGTAATGAACTGTTTTTCTCTTGCTGCTTTTAATATTCTCTCTTTGTCTTTTGCTCTTGGTATTTTAATTATGATGTGTCTTGGTGTGGTCCTCTTTGGATTCCTTTTATTTGGGGTTCTGTGTGCTTCCTGGACGTGTAAGTCTATTTCTTTCACCAGATGTGGGAAGTTTTCAGTCATTATTTCTTTAAATAGGTTTTCAGTATCTTGCTCTCTCTCTTCTGGCACTCCCACAATTCTGATGTTGGTACGTTTGAAGCTGTCCCAGAGTCTCCTTACATTATCTTCACATTTTTGGATTCTTTTCTCTTCTTGCTTTTCCAGTTGAGTGTTTTCTGCTTCTTTATATTTCAAATTTTTGACTTGATTCTTGCCTTTCTCTAGTCTGCTGTTAGGACTATGTATAATATTTTTTATTTCAGTCAGTGAATGTTTCATTTCTAGTTGGTCCTTTTTCATCTCCTCTTGGGACTTGATAAATTTATCCATCTTTTCTAGCATATTCTTGAAAAACCTTATAAGCGTGGTTTTGAACTCTATATCCAGTAGTTTTTTTTCCTCCATTTCTTTTGTTTGTGATCCCTTCCCTTGTCTTGGCATTTTCACTTTGTCGGGAAAACTTCTGTGTTGGATTCAGCCTTATAATGCCAGACGTGCAAAGCCGCAGAAGCCTCTGTTGAGCTTGGGAGGGGTGGAGTCTCAGGGCTTCAGGGACCGCCTTGCCTTCCAGTCGTCCCCGCCCTCCACGGCCCCTGAGTCTCACGTGACTGGGTAATGGCTGGAGCGGTCCTTGTGCCCCCGAGCCTGCAGTGCCTCTAACCGCTGCCTTTCCAGCTCCCCTGCGCGCCAGGACCACAGGAGTCTAGGTCCCCAGGGTTTTGCCTGAAACAGGGGCCCAGTGGACTCAGAAGTGGCACAGTTGGGAGGGTCTGTCTCCCGCCCACTCGCGAAAGCCAGCAGCACAATCAGCAGTCTGTCTTCCGCTCAGCGCCGTGCTCGCCACCACCAGGCCTTTGATCTTTTGCGGCTCCCCTAAATTTCTGTGCACTTCTTCCTTTTCACAGTCCAAACTCCCCCCGTATGAGTTTCGGCTGGATCTGGGGTTTAGTGTCATAAGATAAGGGGTTCAATGCTGTTGGGAGTCTCCGTTTCCCTCCCGCCAGAGAAAGCCAGCCAGGTACTCCGGCACCCGCTCTCTCCACGTGCGCATCTCCGTACCTCAGCTTTTTGCAGCTCCTCTGGGTCTCTGTGAGCCCCTCTCTTTCCTTCTAGTTGTAGAACTTCCACTCAGCCAGCTTTCCTGTGGTTCTGGATGATGTCCGTTCTGTCTTTTAGTTGTAGTTTTGAAATTGTTGTGTGAGGCAGCAGTGTAGGTATTCACCTATGCCGCCATCTTGGATTCGATCCTGCATCGCCTCTTGCACTTAACCTTCGCCCCCAAGAATGTGTTAATTTTTTGCCAGCTCACTGGTACATGTTATTTGTAGTTTTCCAGCATTCTTTGCTATTTTCAGTGTCAGAATCCATCAGGGCATATTGTATGAGAATCTGCTGGAAACTACCTCTTTGTTCCTTTCGGAATGCTTTCACCTCGCCTTCTTAGTGTGGAGGGATGGAACATTCACCTTATTGCCATTTTCATTCTCCCAGGTGGGAGAAGAACTCTCTGGCTTTGTCAAAGACAGAGCAGAGAGACAGGTTTTTGTAAACATAACCTAAGTCAAAATCATGCTCACGTTTTGTGATGGTCTCAATATGAGCAAGAGAGAGGTTCTTTGTTCTCAGAGCTCTTCCCTCGCCTGAGCTCTCTTCTGCATGTTCACTCACTGGATGGATTCCCCTGTGTAATTAGAGCACAACCTCTGTCTGCTTCTGCTTCTGCTTCTCTTCCTGTCTTCTCCTCTTTGCTTTGGGTACCACTGTCTGGCCAGTCATTAAACCAGACACCTTCTGTTAATAATAGGATTTCTTTTTCATGTACTGAGCATTTCCTTGAGCAGATGAGAGTAGATTGCCATTTTCAAGATACAGCATGGCATGCTTCTCTTTCTCCATGGGACTTGGCATGATCATGTTGACCGTGGCTCATGGGAGAGGTTAATGGGCTTCTTAGAAGCTCGGTAGGCCTTATGAACCCTCCCTCTTTTCACCTTTGTAGTTGTGCTTTCCGTGATGTTTGCAGATCAACACTGGCACAGCCTATGTTTATGGTCCATACCTGATGTGCTAGCATATGCAAAGAAGCAGGGTGATCTAGAGAAGGCTGGTTGTGAGAATTAGCAGGACTGTTATGACCCTGTCTTCATTTTGGTGTCATGCTTTCTCTATGAACTCTGTGTAATTAATCTTCCATTCCTTTTTCAGCATCATTTTCACTAATCAAGGTAGCTCATTCTGTGTATTTTTTTGTATTTTGTCTGCACCAATTGATGACCCTGATACTTGAACATCTTAGGATTAGAGTTTCCTTCATTTTCTCTTCACTATCCCACATCCTGTTAGTGACCAGTTCCTTTCCCAAAATTACCTCTCAAATGATAACTTATTTTCCCTTCCTCTCCAACTCTCTTACACGGGCTCTCACGGTATCTCCTGACTTTCTACAACAGCCTCCTAACTGATCTGTATTTCCAACAAATCTCAGCCTCAGATGGTGCCTCCTGCCTCCAGGAGCACACTTTCCAAAATGTCAATAGATCCAACACCTGAGAGGTCTGTTGAAATCCCAGGAGTGGAGCTATTGCTGGAGGGTGGGGTCTCCTCCTCCCCTGGGACAGGATGTTGCCATCATGTCTCTATGGGAGAAAGATCCCGGGACACTTGTCCATCCACCTCGTGGCCTCTGGGATTTCTGAATTGCCTTATGGTTTTCACAAGCCTGCACCTACGTGTCCCGCTGTTTGCAGATCTTCAATACTTCTCAAATTTTTGCCCTGCATTAAATTGCAAATAATGAAAGCTAATCTGATTATAACTACATTTCTTGTGTGTATGAGCCAACATCACAGGTAAGTGTCCCCAGGAACAACAATTTTTCTTCTTTATGTTAGAGAGATACATCCTTTTATTTAAGGGGTATTTCTCTCCTTAGCAGCTATAGAATACTATTTAATACTGCCAACCCATTTCTTTTCAAAATAAGCAAGTTTGTATTGTCTCTGACTTCTGTTTTTCATAAAGATAGACTGAATTGGAAGAAAACTTCTAGAAAGCTCTGAGAGACCACCTCCTCTAAGCCACTCTAAGCTTAACTGCTCCCATTTTCTAATCTAGAAAGAAACTGAGGATTAACGTTCACTCAGTAAAATTTTGATTAATCATTTTTCCCCTTTTTTGTTGTTGTTATTCTGAATCTCCTTCAAGTCCTGCTTCTCAGAAATCCTTCATATTTTTAACTTGGTTTCATTCTCAATTCAAAGGCTTCTTTTCAATATACTCCAACTTCTCTCTTTCTCAATGTTAGCTAATTGATGTTTTTGTTCATTTCTAGAACAACTCCAGATGATAAATAAATGACAGGGATACTGGTGTTAGCTTTGTGTAAGGCAACAAAATGACAACCTTATGTATGCTCAAGGTTAAATAGATATTTGAATGAGTTTAAATGTTTTGACTGAAAGGGAGTGGAAAAGCTATTCATACAATTAAAAAAGAAGAAAAGAAAAAGAACAGCAACCATTTTTAGTAGAGTTAATAGTTAGAAATTTTTAAAATGCCTTGAATATGTTTTTCTAAGACAACCCAGCAAATCTGTGAATTTAGATAAATGTATCCAGGTTACCTAATGCCCACATTAGTTTTGTGTGTTTTAGGCCACTTGCTTCCTTTTGTAAACCCAAATTGTCAATCTATCCATTTCTTAAAATAAGATATATAATCTAGGTTAAAAAGAAAACCTCACAAAAGTTGTACTTTTGAGTCACAAGGCAGGGTGAAATTTAATCGGAGTTATAAACCCTCCAAGCATGGGTTTATCTGGAATTGCCAACATAACCCCAAGTTCAGCAATGCAAATGACACTGCTATAATAAAAGAAATAAGATAGCTTTCAATATGTTGTCTAAGAACTTGAGCACATTGAAAGTGATTTATGAGCTAGCCGACTAAACATTTCAATGCCTTTGCTAGCAATGGTATGTTTTTCAATACAATTGGCACTCTCCTATGCGATTCTGTATTCCATGACAGCACTGCTCCTGACAATATAAGCCCTTTCTGATAGGGTAACATTTCCAATCCAAGATTAAAATCTCAGAGACTTGTCAACAGAAAAGGATGATAATATGAGTGAAACTGCAGCTATCAAAGAAAAATGCCTTGCAAGTAATTTCTGTAATGGTTAACTTCGAGTAATTTTCTCTTTCCCATTCACTCATAAGTAAAGGGGTTGGCCTGAAGGTCATTTTAATATTTTGGATAAGTAGAGTTACAAACCAGAAATTCATGAACACAGGAAATGCGAGTCATTTAATACCAAAAAAACCAACTTTTTACATTGCCTTTTATATTCCCATTTCTAATGCAGATTAGAGGGAATGTTTTTCTTTTGATGAATAGGGCTTTAAGCAATGAGTCGACAATAAACCCTTGAACTTCATGAGGCACTAGAAATGAGAGGATCAGAGAGTCTTAAGTTTTCTTGAGTATATTTCCATAATTTTTCTATGTTGCTTTATTTAATCTTCCACTGCTCTAAGAGGCTGGGATTGGATGACCTACTAGGTCTTTTCCATATTTTTCTTCTTATAATTCTCTTTTTCTGTTTAGAATGTGGGTGATTTCTCTAAGCTCTTGTGTGCCCTTGGCTATCCTGCAGGTAAATTGGGATGATACTCAGTTTTACCAGCTACACAGGATAGAGTATTAAAAGGCATCCATAGGCCATAGAGTTCATCTGACAGAGTTGAAACCATTTGTACATTATTGTTACTGTGATCTGTCTAAAATATTGTATTGCCGTCATATACATGTAGTAACAAAAGTGAATTTCAGATTCTAATTTCTTTTTTTTCCTTTGGTTAGACATCTCTTGCATCTTTAATGTTTTTTTCTTTCCTGAAAGCACAATATTTTCCTTATCAGTGTCTGAGTACTTCAGGCCACCAATATAGTTCTGTACACACACTACACATGGGTCGCGTGCATGTGTGCACAAGCACACACACACGCACACACACTCACACACTCACACACATACACACACACCTTCTGTCTCTTCCTCAAAACTTACATTTCACTTGTTTAATGAAACACAATTACTAGCCATCTACTACTCTTCGCCAGCCCTGTGCTGTGCCTGGAGGATGCAGTGCTAAATTAGAAGTGTGCTTGTTTCCCATAGCTCAAGGTCAAACAGAGGAGTTAAATGTGTGCATCGGTCATCATAGTTTCAGCATGGTAACCCTGGGAGAGGGTAAGAGAGAGGGGAAGGGAGGCTTATAGAGGAGCAAAGTTCTCAGTCTCAGGGCTCAGAGAGATCTTCCTAGAGCAACACGTCCCAAAGTGTGGTCCCGGGTCTGCAGCCACGCATCGCCTGGGAACCTGAGCACATGCAAGTTATTAGGCCCCATCCCAGACCTACTGCATGGAAAACTCACTGGGTGGCTGTTCTGTTTGTTTTGTGACAAGCCCTCGGCTGATTCTGATACATGCACAAGTTAATAACCACTGTCTCAGAGGAAGGAACTATTTTGTAAGGAAAAGATGCTTTATTTACCATCAGGCTCATTTACATAATTGATACCTCTTGATAATTAAGGCATCTAAATCTCCCATTGTTCTGTGTCTAAACTCTACCAATAAATGAAATAGCTTCCATTTTTAACAAATGTTACTTTCTTATACTCTGTCTGTCCAGCACACATTAAAATGGTTGAAAGGTAAAAGGCAAATGACTAATTACTTTAGAGCCACACATTGCAAACAGCATCATTAACAACAGCAACAACACATGTTTCTTCTGAAAACTAAATAGACTGGATTGACCAAATTAATCAAATGAGTGTTCCTGGAAATCTAATTTGGTTTGTGAATGTGAGAACATCTGTGTCTGGTACCCAGTATTTTGGAGCACTCTCCCGAGCTATTTCTGGGAGCTGATGGAGGAGTCAGATTTCCATCTTATCCTTATGCAATAAGAGCAAAATCCACTCTCTTCTTACCCTATATCCTTTTCTCCATGAGAGTGGAAGCAAATGGGAGAAAAGAAAACAAACTTAACAAAAAGAGCTGTGCTAATTAAGCTGTTTTTAATTACAGTTTACATTGATATGATATAATTTACTTTTCATTAAAAATGTATATTTATTTTTATGTATAAAAACCAACTAAACAAAAATACTAGTAAATTATTGTATAAAGAATTATTCAATGATTAAATGGGTATCTTAAACAAAATTCAAAAGTTGTTCATGCTAATATGACAGTTTTTTTAATATTCATAAATATTATGCTATATTATATGACATTTTATTTAATAATGTTATTAATAATCTAGTAAACTCTTACAATAATTAAGATATGTCATTTTACAAATTATTCCTTGAAATATAATTACAAGTCTTGCGGGTAACTAAGTTCTTTAAATATCTCCAGTCATTATTGAAAATATGCCCTTGTATACACAATAATATTAAAGATGTTTTTAATTTGTCCTCCTCATCCGGATTTATTTTAAGCTCACATTATCCCTTTGTTGGACTTCTTTAATACTCGCTAACTTGACTCCCAGTGCTCTGTCTTTATAGCCCCAACCCCACCTCCATTCCAATCACATCACCACCAGGTTTATCTCTCTAGCCTGCAAACAAGTCATATTATTCTCATAATGAAAATGCTGAAGTGGCCCTCTCTGAAACAAAGCCTTTCATAATGGGGTCCTTGTTGATTTCTCAATTTTCATCTCTTCACACTCTCAACTTTCCTTTTCTTTCAAGTGATATGAACTCATTTGCAGTGTTTTGTTTTGTTTTTAATTTCAATTTTTTTGCTGTTTCTGTGAGTTTGAGGCTGCTATTTTCTCTACCTGGAATGCCCTCCTTTTCCTGCAAAACCTGGACAACTCATACCTCCCACACTAGCATCATCCCTTTTGTGAAGGTTTCTTAACTCCTCCACTAAACTAGACTACTTTGTATTTGTTTCATTATAATAATGATAAGTTATTCATGGAGATTAATACATCATATAAATAAAGTGTGTGGCAGGATACACACACACCATCTTTAAGGTAATGCTATTTCTGGGTGAGGAAGAAGAAAACACAACTATATTTATAATGATTTATTCCTTAAAAAATAATTTGAAGCCCAAATGGCAAAATATTCAAATAAAATAAACTTGGGTAGTGGGTACATGAGTGTTGGTTCTAGTGTTCTCTGTATTTTTAAAAATAACATTCAATATATTTCATAATGTAAAATAATTTTTAAAAATATAGTTACTTATAGTTAAATTATAAAATAGCCAAGGGAGGTTGTACACTCTTTAATTTTGAGAGATTACAGATCCATGATTAGGAAAGAAAAACTTAAAGCTTGTAAGTTATGGGTTCCAACCAGTCACTCTATATTTGTTTCCAATATACACTTCAGCAACTCTGATCATAAAAACCCTAGCTCCTTGCGAGTAGCACATCTGGAATTCCTACTCTGTCTCACTTCTACTTCATGGAAGGCACTGAGGTAGCTATGCTTCCCTCTTTTTAACATTTCATTCTGTTTTTCCCAATACAATTTTAGTTATGTCTTTTCATATTCCTGATCACTCTTCTCAGGATTAGATCCAGAGTCTCTCTTCACGTGTGGAGCTCCAGGTGAGCATGACATGCGTGAAAAGGAACAGAAACACGCCTCACTCATTGTAGACACTTTCTTTGTCTGGCATATCTCAGGTTGATATTGACACTTTGGAAAGTCAGATCACACAGAAGGAGACTTGGAAGGCTGCTGCTGCCAAGTCTGGTTTCCTCCAATCTCTGTCTATACAGTCGAAGGACTAGCTCTTGGCACACGTTAGAAAAAAATGTTATTTGAATGAAAATGTTTTCTTGAATTTATAATGACTTCTTAATTCTTTTTGGTACTAATATTCCATTGACTATAAGCCTATGCAATTGTTATATCATTCAGGTTGCTTTGCCCTCAAGGGTATTATGTGAACTTGTCAAAAGCTTTTCAGAAATCTAGAAATGCTGTTTCTACTCGATTTCTCTGATCTTCCAGTGTAGTAACTCTGTCAGTATGAAATGAGGTTAGTCTGACAGGACTATTCTTAAGTGAGCTCATGCTGAGTTTACCACTTCCTCTTCTAAGTGCTCAGAAGCCATTGTTTTAAAAAAAATTATTCTGGGATCTTGCCTCAGATTGATGTCAAGCTCAGTGCTCTGTGGTTCACGAATACACATTCTTTCTTTTTTATAAAACCAAATGACACTTGCCTGTATCCAATTTTCCAGGAGCTCTTTGCCATGGCAGGGTTCCCCAAGTTCACTGACAGTGATTTAGCCATATCTACAAGTTTTCTGCATACACAGGGACATAGTCCTGCGTTAAGAGACTAGGATTCATTTGGAGCAGCACCTTTTAATCGCCTCACCTGTATTTAAGAATACATCTATCATCTATGTGAGAAGGAAATAGAAAACTGATTTGCTCAAACTATAGTTGAGGTCCTGTTTGATGGTCAATATCAAAATAAATCAAGTCAAGAGAACAAAGTGCTATTAAGGGCTCTAGGCATGTGCTGCACTTATTCTAGGTGTTAAGAGAATAAAATAAAATCAAGATAAAGCCCTGCTCTTATAAATCTGATAGCCAAGTTGGAAGAAATAAGACTTGTAATGCCATATCCATATAGTTCAAGATGAGTGCAAAGCTGAGCTCCAAAGAATACAATCCTTGCCATTAAAAGGAATTTAAAAATAATTCAAGTTGCCCACATATATTCCTTGAATACTATTAAGTGCTTTTAAACACTCTAGAAATAATTCTCAAGATTTTCTTCATTTCACTCCCCTCCTATTGCAATCTATCCCACTCCCATCTCTTCAGCGCTCCTGAAAATCTTCTTTGGCCCACAGAAGTGACTCTCTATACTTCTCTTACATGTCTCCTCATTTCTCCTCCAGTGTTTTGATTGTCCATCTCAAAAACCTCTGAGCCGATCTGTAAGTATGGCTCCTGTTGGAGGGAGAGAACAGGGAAGGGATGGGAAGGGGCCAAGCCAAGGATCTCATTAGTGGCATACTGTGAATGTTGACAACACTCAGAGGTTAACAACTTTTATTCTGCTCTAATTACATGAAAGACATAATAAAAAATATGGCATCAGATAATGTAAATAAAGATAGTTTGTGTGGCAGGGGATACTTTGTAGAGAAATGAAAAATCAACTAAAGCTCAAAAGTCATTTTGCATGGTGGCACAATGTACTCATGGCTATGAATTGGCAGAGAAGGGAGAAAGTGTATGAAAAAAAATCTTCCTTTAAAGGTTGCAATATAGCTAAGGTGTTTATTGACTGCTTCAATTACCAGAGATTGTTAGCAGATTCAAAGCCTGAATATATGTTAAGATAAACCTTCATTTATGGTCAAATCTACTTTTGAGTTGATATTTTAGCATGGCAGTAGGAGAAGAAAGGGGTAATGTTTCTACTGCTAAGCCAGTCATTCATGCTACGGGATTGTTGGGTGAGGGACAGAAGCAGAACAGTGGAAGTACAGCTGATAAACAGAGAAGCAGTGCCTTCAGTCTTTCTTATATGCCATCTCCTATGTAAAGAGGTTTCTATTTATTGAACACCTTCCTTGTGCCAGGAATGCTACTAGGTACTTCGTATAACTTATCTTCCTTATTTCTTCACAATGTTATAAGATAGTGAGTTAATATATTTATTTATCAGGTGAAGAGACTGAACTTAGAGATGTGAAGTCATTTACTTAAGGGTCATAGCACTACTAAAGGGCAGAACCAGGCTTTTGGCTCAGCTATGTCTGATTTCAAAGCTATTCCCCTGCTATTGCATGATATTATCTAGATCAAAACAAATAGGACTTGAAGATACTTTTCTTCTTGTTCTTCTAAAATGTCTTGGCACCAAAAACAAGGCAGAATTCCATGCTATCTTTCAAATAGACTTCCATGTTCTGCTAGTCTTGTTCAATATAGGTTTCCCCTTTTATATTATAGGATGAGTTCAATATAATTATTTCAGTAAAGGAATGTCATTCCATTACCATGTACAGAGGAAATGTATTTTCACAGACATGCTCTCTATTTGGGAGTTAGTAACAACAGGAAAGTGTAATCTGCAAAGATAATTCCTTGCTATCTGGTTATTTACTACTGAGAGCAATGCTGGTTCCTTGGCTGAACTGAATTTTCTAGCTATTAATGCAACAAGTGCTGCAGTTCACAGAATGAGCTCTGTGAACTGAAGGCCAATTTCAGTGCCTATGATAAAATGTGAAGTGATAGATAGCTCAAGAGAGGACATAGTATTTGGATACAGTGTCCCTGCAAAGGACAAATACATCCTGCTGAGCAAGGGCTTTCCCAAAGCAACTGGCTGTTAAGCCAATCAGAACCCAAAGACTGGAAAAGTAAGAGCTCTAAATTAAAGCCGGAAAAGACCAACAGAAAGACAGAGCACCCATAACCGAGGGCAGAAAGGTCCTGGAAGAGAGCACTGCAGGGGCAACACACATCTTTTCCTGTTTGTTTCTGCTTGCTTCCATTGCCTTACAGGGCTTGGGATGACTAGAGCCTGTATTAGTGGATTAGCTTTCTGGAGGCAACTGACTGTAGATAATTAATGATGCCAGGATATTCCCATGTTCATTCTCTCTCTCTCTCTCTCTCTCTCTCTCTCTCTCTCTCTCTCTCTCTTGTTAAGAAAGGAGCACCTTCTTCAGTAGAATAAGAAATGGATGCCAAGATCAATCCTCGAAAGCACATGGATGCCTGGGTATGACATTAACCTTCACAATTCATGTTTAGAAAACATATATAACAGTGATCTATGTGGATTTTCACATAGTGGGTCCTTCATAAAAGTTTTATTCATCCACTCATTAATTCACAAACATTTACTGACTTTCTACTGTGTATAGGTAGCAGTTCTAGGCAATGGTGATTGATATCAAGTAAACACCTGCTCTCAAGACTTCACAATGTCATGGAGGAGTGAGGCAGGTAAAAATGTAATTAATAGCCTGAAGGTGGTGCCATAACGCAGCTGCATAAATTCACAAAGAAGCTGGCACAAACAAGGGTATGGTCAATATTGGTTGCATGACCCTGAAAACACTCTAGAAATTTTTATGGTTAAAATGTAAGAATCAGATAGAGTTCAAATCCTGCTAGTACCACTTTTGAACTGAATAAACTTGGACATACTCCTTAACTAATCTTGAATGGCCTGCATAAAATGCAGGACTGGCATTTCTCTCATGGGGTTCTTATGATAATTAAATGTAATGATGTCGGTACAATTCCTGGCATATGGAAATTAGTCAATATTATTATTATTATTATTATTATTATTAGTAGTAGTAGTAGTAGTAGTAGTAGTAGTAGTAAAAGAATAAGGCTTCCAAGAGAACATAGAGCAGCTGAGACTGGAAGAGTAAGTCATGGTTGCTAAGCCAGTGAGTGTAGTATGTATGGTAGGGGGAGAGGGCTTTACAGAAGAGGAGACAGAATCTGCAATAGCCTGAGGACCTCAATGAGCATAAGACTTTGGAAGGAGTCAGCTTTCCCTGACTTCTCAGGCACCATTAGTGGGGATCTGAGCACTTTACTAAGACCTCCATTCTATTACTTATACCACGTTGTAGTTGTTTGGACATAAATCTGTCTATTTCCTCCCCTGGTGAAACACTCATTCTTCTGATTCACTTGCTCTGAATTTAAGTCATCTTTTCTGGGTGCCTGAGGCCAACTTACTTGCCACCCTTCTGCCCCTACACCTGCCTCCTTGCATTGTTCTTGCTTGGTGAGTGTGCCTTTCTTCCCCCACAGGATTTCAGAATGTCTTAGTCAGCTCTATCTACTCAGCACCTAGCCTAATGCTGGCACCTAGAGCTGTAGACCTGTGAAAACTGCTTTTGTGAATTAAAAAAACACACATAATGATGAGAAATCATCTGTGTTAGAAGATCTCATTCTTGCCTGGAAGATCTGAGAAACTCTGAGGCAGAGAAACAGAATGATTTTGATGGCAGGTGCAGTGTCAGGGCTTTTTCACACCTAACTCTGCACTTATAAGAACTTGTAGTAACCAAGGAAATAGAACCCTGAGTCCAATATTGAACCCAGGCCTCATGTTAATCACCTATACATTGACCTGCCTGGCTTTGAGCCTATCAAACAATGGCTTCCTTTTACTTACCTTCCATCCTTTCTCCCAATCCCATGGTAGTCCTATCCTTTGGCTGGTGAGATCCCCCATGGATTCCCTTCATGTATGGTCTCCTTGCTGCCACAAGTTAATGAGCAGTGTCCTCGGTGGTCTTTATTTGATGAGAGTTAACAGTATACTCAGATGGACATACAATTCAGAAAACATGGATTCTGGACCTACCTCCAAGATAACCTAGAGACCTCAGGCAAAAGAGCAGACAGTTCAAAATATGTGGGCTCTGTGTCAGGTAAACCCTCTTGGATACTTCCTAATGATGAAACCTCAACAAATGCCTGAGATCTTTAAGCACTCTCTTTTTCTCCTTTGTAAAGTGTGGGCAATAATAATACCAACTTCATAAGGACTAAATAAGATAAAGGAACTATTATGGTTAATTTGATATGTAATCTGAGTGGGCTCTGGTGCCCAGTTATTTGGTCAAACACCAAATATCTAGATATTGCTGAGAAGGTACTTATGTGTCAATTCTGAGTACAGCAGGTTATCCTCCATAATGTGAGTGGGCCTCATCTAATCAAGTGAACATCTTCCTAGAAGCAAACACTGAGATTTCCCAAAGAATAAGGAATTCTGAATCAAGACTGCAACTGAGTTTCCAGCTTTCAGATTTCATATTCAAAATTATAACGTCAACTCCTGAGTCTTAGCTTGTCAGCCTGCTCTATAAATTCCAATTTATTGGGAGTCAATTCCTTAAAAGCTTTTTTTCCCTTCTCTCTCCCTCTCTTTCTTTATATTGGTCCCTCTCTGTCTCATACTCTCTCTCAAAATATATATATTCTACACATACACACACACACACACACACACACACACACACACACACACACACACACTACTGGTTATTAGTAAAGAACCTTTATTAATACAGAGAATAAAGCACTTGGCATACTTCCAGGCACATAGGCCTCCATTAATATAAGCAGCTATTATTATTAAACTTTCTGGATCTCTGCTCTCCACTTCTACAATGAAGGGGTTGAGTGAGTAGTGCCTGGGGTATTATCCAGCTCAATACTCAAAAAACTTAATGCAGAGTTCTGCATCGTAAAAGCTATCCTTACGGGGAGAGGAAACAAATTAAAGTGCCTAAATCCTTTTCTATTGATTTTTCTGACTTGGTTATAGTACCATTAATGCATTTTTGCAGGTTTTAAGTTTCAAGGTGTGCTTAAAAGTATGTTCAATATGTTCTTGATAAATTGAATATGACAGAAATTTTCTAATGTCCCCAAAGATTTTCACATTCAAAGAGAGTTGTGCTCTTACGTTTGTTATATCATAGCTGGGAATTATTGGCCCAGTGGGAAAATTCAAAGGGAAGGTGGGGAAGAAAGTCTCATTCTTTAGTAACCTCAGTGCTGTGTGTTAGTAGATTTCACAGGGGAAAGGTGTAATGGTAGATGAGAATTATGAACATAAAGGCATGGTCTCAATTTCTGAGCTTGCTTGTTGTTCAGTTTGGGTTTTTTGTTTTGTTTTGTTTTGTTTTGTTTTTCTTTTAAAGAAAACAAAGCAATTCTTTCAGTTTGGGGTATAATGTGGATGCTTATTTACTAGAGATCTCCTTATCTATGTCAGCACACTCCCTACCCCACTGAGGATCCACTCTCTTATATTTCTCTTCCTTTGCTTCATTTTTATTAGGATAATTGATCACCTTCTGATATATACTGAGTAGCCAGATAATTATGATCTCTAAATGCATAATAATCTGGCCACTCAGTGTGTGTGTGTGTGTGTGTGTGTGTGTGTGTGTGTGTGTGTGTGTTAGAGGCCTAGTGCATGAATTTGTGCATAGGTGGGGTCCTACCCAGGGGGATGGATGGGACATGGGCAGTTGGCTGACCTGCTTGTTGGTCGAACTCCTGGTTGAGGGGGCAATTTGCATACTAGCCTTTTATTATATAGGCTACACACTTAGTGGCCAGATTATTATGCATTCAGAGATCATAATAATCTGGCCACTCAGTGTATATTCCCCACTTTGTTTTCTGTTTGTCATTCCTGGTAGAATATAAGGTCCTTGAGAACAGAGATTTTGCCATACTGTATTCAGTGCTATATTCTGAAAGTATAGAACTGTCTCAAGGATAGAGTAGATGTTCAATAGGTATTTTTGAATACAGAAAACACCTGCAAACACATTTCCTATTCTCTGCCACTCTAATAATAATCATTGTCATGCACCGAGAGTAAACTGCTCCATGGTTGCATTATTCTTTCTTTTTCTTTGCAAAGTAGAAGTCTTGGTGAAGATCATGGCACATATGGTTTCATCTTCTCTCAAGAGAGATTTAAGAAATTTCAAATTGCAAGTTCCTAAGGAGCTGGGAGTAGTGTTGTTTGCAGGTTTGTTCTGTGATTATAGTGAAGTTGCTCCTGTTGCATCATCTTGTGACAAGGTATCACAACCTTCAGAATCCCAACCTAACTTATTGGAATTTGTAATGCAATGACCCAGGTTCATGGAGCTTTCAATGAGATAGGCATATAAAAATTCATTGAATGGCAAGCTCACTATACAAAGATTCATTACTATAGTAAAAAGACATAAAGACTGCAAGAAGAAAGAAAGGGAAAGTTAAATTTTCTGAACATCTACTGTGCACTTATTTGTTGTTTAACTTGGTCTTTATGTCAATATTGTCAGTTTTGCATTATTATCCTCATTGTGACTATTACTAATCATTGGGGAAATGCCAATAAAAACCACCTTACACCAGTCAGAATGGCTTTTATAAAAAGTCAACAAATAATATGTGTTTGTGAAAATGTGAAGAAAAGGGAACTCATGTGCAGTGCTGGTGGGATTGCATATTAGTGCAAACCTCCTTCCTCCTGACCATGGGAAACAGTATGGAGATTCCAGAAAAAAACTAAAAAATAAATGTGCCATATGACATAGCAATTCTTTTTTTTTTAAGTTGTAATATTTTAATTATTTTTTTTAATTTTTATTAATTTTTTATACGTATCTCCCCATTGCACCCCCTCCCTCCCAGGCATACTCCAACCCTCCCCCCAGTGTCTATGTTCATTGGTTATGCTTATATGCATCCATACAAGTCCTTTGATTGATCTCTTATCTACCTCACTTAACTTTAATCTTCCTGCTGTAATTTTCACAGTCTGTTTGAAGCTTTACTGTCTCTGTATCTATCCTTTTGTTCATCAGTTTATAATGTTCTTTATTATCCACAAATGAGTGAGATCATGTGATGCTTCTCCTTCATTGACTGGCTTATTTTACTAAGCATAAGGCTCTCCAGTTCCAACCAGGTTGCTGCAAATGGTAAGAATTCCTTCTTTTTAATGGCAGCATAGAATTCCATTGTGTAGATGTACCACAGTTCTCTCATCCACTCATCTGCTGATAGGCACCTAGGCTGTTTCCAAATTGTAGCTATTGTAAATTATGCTGCTATGAACATAGGGGTGCATAAATCCTTTCTGATTGGTGTTTGTGATTTCTTTTTTTTTTAATTAAATCTTTATTATTCAGATTATTACATTTGTTTCTCTTTTTTCCCCTCCATAGCACCCCTCCACCCAGCTCCCACTCCTCCCTCTGCCCTTAGCTCCCTCCCATTGATCTCATCCATAGGTGTATGATTTTTGTCCAGTCTCTCCCTGTACACCCCTCACCCCTTCCCCCCTGAGAATTATCAGTCCACTCCCTTTCTGTGTTCCTGATTCTATTATATTCACCAGTTTATTCTGTTGCTCAAATTTTTAATTCACTTAATTTTTAGATTCACTTGTTGATGGATATGTATTTGTTGTTCATAATTTTTTGGCTTTTACCTTTTTCTTCTTCCTCTTCTAAAAGAATACCTTTCAGCATTTCGTATAATACTGGTTTGGAGTTGATGAACTCCTTTAGCTTTTTCTTATCTGTGAAGTTCTTTATCTGCCCTTCAATTCTGAATGTTAGCTTTGCTGGATAGATTATTCTTGGTTGTAGGTTCTTGCTATTCATCACATTGAATATTTCTTGCCACTCCCGTCTGGCCTGCATCGTTTCTGTTGAGAAATCAGCTGACAGTCGTATGGGTGCTCCCTTGTAGACAATAAACTGTTTTTCTCTTGCTGCTTTTAATATTATCTCTTTCTCTTTTGCTCTTGGTATTTTAATTATGATGTGTCTTGGTGTAGTCCTCTTTGGATTCCTTTTATATGGGTTTCTGTGTGCTTCCTGGACTTGTAAGTCTATTTCTTTTACCAGATGTGGGAAGTTTTCAGTCATTATTTCTTTAAACAGGTTTTCAGTATCTTGCTCTCTCTCTTCTTCTGGCACCCCCACAATTCTGATGTTGGTATGCTTAAAGCTGTCCAGAGTCTCCTTACATTATGTTCACATTTTTGGATTCTTTTCTCTTCTTGCTTTTCCAGTTGAATGTTGTCTGCTTCTTTATATTTCAAATTTTTTACTTGATTCTTGCCTTTCTCTAGTCTGCTGTAAGGACTCTGTATAATATTTTTTATTTCAGTCAGTGTATGTTTAATTTCTAGTTGATTATTTTTCATCTCCTCTTGGGTCTCACTAAATTTATCGAATTTTTCTAGCATATTCTTGAAAAACCTTATAAGCGTGGTTTTGAACTCTATATCCAGTCGTTTTTTTCCCTCCATTTCTTTTGTTTGTGATCCCTTCCCTTGTTTCAGCATTTTCACTTTGCCGGGGAAACTTCTGTGTTGGATTCAGCCTTATGATACCAGAGGCAAAACCGAAGAAGCCTCTGTTGTGCTTGGGATGGGTGGAGTCTCAGGGCTCAAGGGACCGCCTTGCCTTCCAGTCGTCCCTGCCCTCCACGGCCCCTGAGTCTCAAGTGATTGGGTAATCCCTGGAGCGGTCCTTGTGAGCGCGCTCACCCCCAGTGCCTCTAACCGCTGCCTTTCCAGCTCCCCTGCGCACCAGGACCACACGAGTCTAGGTCCCCAGGGTTTCGCCCGAAACAGGGGCTTAGTGGACTCAGAAGTGGCACAGTTCGGAGGGTCTGTCTCCCGCCCACTCGCGAAAGCCAGCAGCACAATCAGCAATCTGTCCTGCGAGCAGCACCATGCGCGTGCGAGACCAGACCTGATCTTCTGCGACTCCCCTAAATTTCCGTGCACCTCTCCCTTTTCACAGTCCAAACTCCCCCTGTATGAGTTTCGCTGGATCTGGGGTTTAGTGTCGTAAAATAAGGGGTTCAATGCCGTTGGGAGTCTCTGTTTCACTCCCGCCAGAGAAAGCCAGCCAAGTACTCCGGCACCCGCTCTCTCAGCGCGCGTCTCAGTACCTCGGCTTTTTGCAGCTCCTCTGGGTCTCCGTGAGCCCCTCTCTTTCCTTCTAGCTATATAACTTACACTCCGCCAGCTTTCCTGGGGTTCTGGATGATGTCCGTTCTGTCTTTTAGTTGTAGTTTTGAAATTGTTGTGCGAGGCAGCAGTGTAGGTGTTTACCTATGCCGCCATCTTGGATTCTCCCCCGTGTTTGTGATTTCTTAGGATACATTCCTAAGAGTGGGATTACAGGGTCTAATGGGAGATCCATTTTTAGTTTTTTGAGGAAACTCCATACTGTTCTCCACAGTGGCTGCACCAGTCTGCATTCCCACCAACAGTGCACAAGGGTTCCTTTTTCTCCGCATCCTCTCCAAAACTTGTCGTTTGTTGATTTGTTGATGATTGCCATTCTGACAGGTGTAAGATTTTATCACATTATCGTTTTGATTTGCATGTTTCAGATGATTAATGACTTTGAACATGTTTTCATGTGTCTCTTGGCCTTCCTTCTGTCATCTTTTAAAAAGGTTCTATTTAAGTCCGTTGCCCATTTTTTTATTGGATCGTTTATCTTCCTTTTATTAAGTTGTATAAGTTGGTTGTAGATGTTGGAGATTAAACCTTTATCAGTGATAACATTTTCAAATATGTTCTCCCATACAGTGATCTTTCTTGTTGTTTTGTTGATGGTTTCTTTTGCTGTGCAAAAGCTTTTTATTTTGATGTAGTCCCATTTGTTTATTTTTTCTTTAGCTTCCATTGCCTTTGGAACAGTATCCGTGAAGAAGTTCTTTTGGCATATATCTGAGATTGTGCTGCCTGTGGATTCCTCTAGTATTTTTATGGTTTCCGTTCTAATGTTTAAGTCCTGTATCCATTTTGAGTTTATTTTTGTATTTGGTGTAAGTTGGTGGTCCAGTTTCAATTTTTTGCATGTATCTGTCCAATTTTCCCAACACCATTTATTGAAGAGGATATCTTGGCTCTATTGAATGTTCATGCCTCCTTTGTCAAATATTAGTTGAGTATAGTGGTTTGGTTGGATATCTGGGTTCTCTATTCTATTTCATTGGTCTATATGTCTGTTCTTGGGCCAGTACCAGGCTGTTTTGAGAACAGTTGCTTTGTAGTATAGCTTGAAATCTGGTATTGAGATCCCACCAACTTTATTCTTCTTTCTCAGAATTGCTGTAGCTATTTGTGCTCTTTTTTTGTTCCAAATGAATGTATGAAGAATTCTTTCCAGGTCTGTCAAATATGTCGTTGGTATTTTAATGGGTAGTGCATTGATTGAATCTGTAGATTGCTTTGCGTAGTATGGACATATTAATGATGTTGATTCTCCCAATCCATAAGCATGGTATGATCTTCCATCTGTTAACATCTTCCTCTATCTCTTTTTTCAGTGTCCTGTAGTTTTCTGCATATAGGTATTTTACCTCTTTAGTTAGGTTTATTGCTAGGTATCTTAATTTTTTTGGTGCGATGGTAAATGGGATTGCTTTTTGAGTGTCTCTTTCTGTAATTTCACTATTAGTGTACAGAAATGCCACAAATTTCTTGGCATTAACTTTGTATCCTGCTACATTGTCAAATTCATTTATTAAGTCAATTAGTTTTGGGATGGAGTCCTTTGGGTTTTTTATGTACCGTATCATGTCATCTGCAAATAAGGACAGCTTTACTTCTTTTCCAATTTGGATGCCTTTTATTTCTTCCTGTTGTCTAATTCAATGGCTAATACTTCCAGTACTATGTCGAACAGGAGAGGTGAGAGTGGGCATCCCTGTCTTGTTCCTGTTCTTAGGGGAAATGTTTTTAGTTTTTGCCCATTGAGTATGATGTTAGCTGTGGGTTCATCATATATGGCTTTTATGATGTTGAGGTATGCTCCTTCTATTCCCACTTTGCTGAGAGTTTTTATCAAGAAAGGGTGTTGGATTTTGTCAAATGCTTTTTCTTCATCAATTGATATGACTATGTGATTTTTATCTCTCAATTTGTTTATGTGATCTATCACATTTATTGATTTGCGGATATTGTACCATCCCTACATTCCTGGGATGAATCCTGCTTGGTCATGGTGTATGATCTTTCTGATGTACTGCTGGATCCGATTTGCTAGAATTTTGTTGAGAATTTAGGCATCTATGTTCATGAGAGATATTGGCCTATAATTCTCTTTCATTTTGTTGTCTTTATCTGGTTTTGGTATTAGGGTGATGCTGGCTTCATAGAAAGTGTTTGGAAGTGTTCCTTCTTCTTGAATGTTTTTGAATAGTCGGAGGAGGATAGGTTTTAATTCTTCCTTGAATGTTTGGTAAAACTCTCCTGTGTAGCCATCTGGTCCCAGGCTTTTATTTGCTGGAAGCTTTTTGATGACTGCTTCAATTTCCTCCATAGTTATTGGACTATTGAGATGTTTGGCTTGTTCCTCATTGAGTTTTTGAAGGTTATATTTTTCTAGGAAAATGTCCATTTCTTGCAGGTTGTCCAATTGTTGGAATAGAGTTGTTCATAGTATTTTTTAACAATTTTTTGTATGTCCACAGGGTCTGTTGTTATTTCTCTTCTTTCATTTCTGATTTTGTTTATTTGTGTCTTCTCTCTTTGCTTCTCGGTGAGCCTGGCTAGAGGTCCATCAATCTTGTTTATCCTTTAAAAAAACCAGCTCTTTGTTTTGTTGATCTTTTGAATTGTTTCTTTGGTCTCCAAGTTGATTATCTCCGCTCTGATCTTCACTATTTCCTTCCGAGTACACTGGGCTTTTCTTGTTGCTCTCGTTCTAGCTCTTTGAGTTGTAGGTTTAGGTAATTTATTACCATTGTTTCCTGTTTTTTGCAGTAGGCTTGTAGGGCTATGAACTCCCCTCTCAAGACTGCTTTCACTGTGTCCCATAAATTTTGTACTGTTGTGTTGACATTGTCATTTGTTGCCATGATTTTTTTATTTCTTCCTTGATCTCTCTGGTTACCCAGTCATTGTTTAATAGCATGTTGTTTAGTCTCCATGTGTTTGATTTTTTTCTATTGTTTTTATTATAGTTGATTTCCAGTTTTATGCCACTGTGGTCTGAGAAAATGCTTGATATGATTTCTATCTTCTTGAATTTGAAGAGACTTTTCTTATGACCCAACATATGATCTATCTTTGAAAATGACCCATGTGCACTGGAGAAGAATGTATATTCTGTGGCTTTGGGGTGAAATGTTCTGAAGATGTCAATTAATTCCATCTGGTCTAGTGAGTCATTTAGGATTGATGTTTCTTTGTTAATTTTTTGTTTAGAGGATTTGTCCAATGGTGACACTGGGGTATTAAAGTCTCCTACTGTGATTGTATTGCTGTCAATCTCTCCCTTAATATCCCCCCAGCCTTTTTTATGTATTTAGGTGCTGCTATATTGGGTGCATATATGTTTACCAGAGTTATTTCTTCTTGTTGGATTGTTCCCTTTAGTATTATGAAGTGGCCTTCTTTATCTCTTATTATGTCCTTCACTTTGACATTTAATTTGGCAGATATAAGTATTGCAACCTCAGCTTTTCTTCATTTCCATTTGCCTGAAATACCATGTTCCATCCCTTCATCCTCAATCTGTGTGCATCTCTTTTTCTGAGGTGGGTTTCTTGCAGACAGCAGATATATGGATCATGTTTTCTTATCCAATTGGTTACCCTATGTCTTTTGATTGGAGCATTTAATCCATTTACATTTAAAGTTATTATTGATAAGTATTTATCTGTTGCCATTTTTAGTCCTTACTCCCGAGTTCCTTCTTTGCTTCCTCTTTCTTTTTATTACAGCAGACCCTTTAACATTTCTTGCATTGCTGGTTTGGTAGTAATATATTTCCTTTGTCCTTTTTTGTCTGTGAAGCTTTTGATTTCACCTTCAATTTTGATTGAGAGTCTTGTAGGGTACAGTATTCTTGGATTCAGACCCTTCCTTTGCATGACTTTGTATATTTCATTCCATTCCCTTCTAACCTGATGAGTTTCTGTTGAGAAGTCAGTAGCTACTCTTATGGGGGTTCCTTTGTAGGTAACTTTCCGTTTCTCTCTGGCTGCTTTTAAGATTCTTACTTTGTCGTCGGTGTTTGCCAATTTAATTATAATGTGCCTCGGTGTTGGTTTGTTGGGTTTTATTTTACTCGGGACTCTGTGACCTTCTTGGATTTGTGTGGGTTTTTTCTTTCCTATATTGAGGAAATTTTCTGTCATTATTTCTTCAAACACGTTCTCTAATCCTTGTTCAGTTTCCACTCCTTCTGGAACCCCAATTATGCGGATGTTGTTTTGTTTCATGTTATCCCAAAGTTCCCTTAGGCTCTCCTCTTGCTTTTAATTTTTTTTTCTAGAACCTGCTATACTTGGGTATTTTTTCCTACCTTGTCTTCTAGCTCACTGATTCGGTCCTCTCCTTCTTCTAGTCTACTTTTGATGCTTTCTATTGAGTTCTTTATAGCTGTGATGTCATTTTTCATTACTTCTTGTTTATTCTGCACTTCCTCTAGGTTCTTCTGCATTTCTTCTTGCTGCTTCTTCATCTCCTCTTGGGTCTTCTTCATTTCCTCTTGGCTCTTACTCAGACTGTCAATTTTGTCTTCCATTCTTTTCATCCACCTTATGATCATTTCTCTGAACTCTTTCTCTGGCAGGCTTATTTCTGCTTCTATTTCGTTTACTTCCTTTTCTGGTGCAACCTGCCTTTCTGTTTTATGTGGGCTGTTTCTTTTTCTGCCCATGGTCTTTCTTCTCTGGGTGTCTGGTTATGTAGTTCTCTCTCCTATGTTGATTGAAAGGCACAAACTACAACACGACCAGGTAGAGCACACAAGGCACAGAGTAGAAATGTATTCAAGATGTTAATAATCAGAAATAAGGTGACCACCAATGAAAGACAAATTAAGGGTAAGTAGAGAAAGAAGAAGAAGAAAATGATGAATAAAGAAAAGAAAGAAATGCCAAAATCAAGTTGGGAGAGCGAGAAAATAAATAAATAAATAAATAAATGAACAAAAAAATAAAATAAAATAAGAGAATAAAAAGGAGAAGAAGGAGAAGAAGGAGAAGAAAAGAGGAAGATAAAAAAGTCAGTGAGAAAAGAAAGTGTATAAGAGAGAAAAGGGGAACAAACTATAGATGTTAGGAGAAAAGTCCAATAGAACAGTCACTAATCCCAATAAAGGCCAGCAACCAGTACCTAGAGATTAATAGAAACTGCAAATAGCAACTGGTATCGACGTAGGTGAGGGAAAAGAGAGGTAAAAAACAAAGCAAGCAAAAAGCAAAATAAAACAAGTAGTATAAAATAAAACAATCTCACCAAAAATTTCAAAAAATGGATATAATCACTTTTCAGGCAAATAGCAACAAAAGGACATCGAGAAAAAACAACTTTTTGGCTAGTGAAGACAAGAAGAGAGAGGTTTGTATGGACTTGTAGTAGGAGATTTAAAATTAGATATATAAATGGGGTGAAATTTTAACCAAGTAAAGAGAAAGAATAGGGGGAATCTAAAGTTGGAAAAGGGAAAGAGAAACAAGACAACAAAATGGGGAAAGTTAGGAGGAAAGTGTTGGCATAAAGGTAGAGTTGAGTTGGAGTAAAATTATGCTAAAGGAAAGATGAAAATAGAATGTAGAACTCTAATTCCGAAATAAAATAAAGAGAAAACAAAATGACACTTTTTTTTCCCAAAAAGGTAAAGTACTAGTAGTAGTTAATAATACTAGTTTAAAACAAAAATGTAATAATTAAAAAGGTAAAATCAATTGAGGCAGAAAGAAAAAAATTGTCTTTCAATTAAAATATGTAAAAATGAAAAATTAAAATTAAAAAAGAAAAAGAAAAAAAAATAGTATGGTCATTCACTTCCACTATTATTATGCTTGGCACTCCTGTTTCCCAGTAGTGAAGGTATTGCAGTTCCCTGTGTTGTACTGTTGATGTTTTAATCTCTTTATTCTTTTTTGGTTATGCTAGAGTCAATTTGTGTGTCATCCACTGGGTGGCAGTGTTTCAGAATTGATCTCTGAGACAAAGCACAGGACCTCTCTTGGCTGTGCGCAGATCCTGCTACTCTGTCGTTCTCAAAGCCAGTTTGTGGGGATTTTGCAGCCAGGACACTGTAATAACTCCCAGGCTGTCCCTCTGCCCCAGAAAAAATCGAGTCGTTTTCTGGAGCTCCCCTCTGTCAACAGCTCAGAGTGTCTGCCTCCACACTCAGGGATCACGCCCTGCCTACCTCCTCGGACCTCTCCAGAGGCAGCTTTCCCACAGCCTGGCTCCCGCAGCCTGGCTCCCGCAGCCTGGCTCCCACAGCGTGCGCCTCTCTAGGAGACCTCACCCTAACCCAGGCAAAATCCTACCTTTCCCCTGTGCCGTGTGGATCTCCGAATCCGCCACCTGCAGCCCAAGCTGCCTGGAGAGCCGTGCTCTGGGTCCCCGGCTGCTTGGTGGGTGCCTCCGCCAGCTGCAGCTTTCAGACCTCCGCAGACATCCACCTCCCTCTTATCCCAGGCGAAATCTGACCTTTCCGTGTGCTCTGTGGATCTCTGATTCTGCCGCGTGTCTGGGCCGATTGGAGAGCAGAGTTCTGGGTCCCCGGGTCCCCGGCTGCTCGATGGATGCCCCGCCGCAGGCTTCAGACCACCGCCGCAGACATCCACCTCCCTCTGCAAGATGGTATGGTCTCTGCCTTTGTGCTGGTGGCCCCGGCAGACAAAATCCCCGTGGCAGTGGGGCTGCCTGGCCGGGAGAGCCTCATTCAGCAGTCACCCACCTTTTCCTGGAGGATAACTGACTCTTAACTTGCCAACAAACACTCCCAGTGCGACTCTCAGCCGCTCTCTCTCCCTCTGCCCGGCGACAAAGCTCCAGACGCATCTGTCTACTTCACCGCCATTTTTTCCTTCCCTGACACAGCAATTCTACTTCTGGGTATTCATCCAAAGAAAACAAGAACACTGATTCAAAAATATATATTCAACTCTATGTTCATTGCAGCATTATTTACAATAACCACAATATAGAAGCAGCCTAGCTATCCATCACTAGATGAATGCATAAAGAAGATGTGGGTATATATACAATGAAATATTTTACAGCAATAAAAAGAATGAAGTCTTACCATTTATGGCAACCTGGATGAATCTAGAGGGCATATGCTAAGTGAAATAAGTCAGGCAGAGGAAAATAAATACCATATGGTTTTGTTTATATGTAGAATAAAAAGAAAAAAAGAAAGCAAACGCAGACTCATAGAAACAGAGACCTATGGGATGGTTACCAGAAGGGAAAGGATGGGAGATAGGAAAAAGGGGGAAGGGAAATAAATAATCAAGAATATTGTTGAATCACTCTATCGTAAACCTGAAACAAATATAATCAATATAAGATTGTATAAAAATACATTTAAAAATAAGTAACAAAGATGAGGAGGCTGAAGCTCAGAGACAGACTTAAGTTTCCCAAGGTCAGGTGAGTAGCTCAGAGAGTTAGTTTAAGGTTTTGAAGACTCCCAAGCCGTTGCTCTTCTTACCATGTAACACTGAGCGACAGGGGGTTGCTCACCCGGCTGCTCTCAAGGCGATCTGACTTACAGGCTGGGGTTATTCCTCTAACCTGCAGATTGGCGGGAGCCTCCTCTGACACGCGGCAGGAGGACCCGTGGGAGGCCAGGGGGCTGTCATGTCCTAACCCTCTGGGACCTCAGTGATGGGACAGCGCCGTGCTATTCTTCACTGACCGCAGACCTCCAAGTCAGCCTCAGCTCCAAGACCAGTTCTGACTGCGGGGAATGTTGGGGAGCCTGTCTCACTGGCCAACATCGTGACCCTGCAGAGGTGCCCTTTCTTCATTTTTAGGAAGTGTGGCAAACTGGGAGGGCTTGCCAGGCTAACAAAAACACGTAGCTCTGCACTAAGATGCCTCAAATGAGATGCCCCAGTCCTTTGTGGCACTGGTCAGCTCCTGCCAAGGAGCGATGGAAGGCTGGCAGTGCCTCAGCAGGTCCTTGCGGAAGTTTCCTTGTGTCTGGAGTTAGTCACCCAGAGGAAACCTGCAGGGTCAGTGGGGCTCCCGGCTGCAGACTGTGGTTCTTTTCCTCACCTGAACACTACCTGGCTGTGGTTGCAAAGAGGTCCCTAGGTGGAATTGCAGGCTCTCTACCTGGCCCCACCTGCAGGCCTCTGCCTGTGGGCACCTTTGTGCTATTGGAGTGCTTGCAGTCACAGGAACCTGTCAGCCATTCCTTAGCTTAGCTTTCACACGTCACTCAACAACTGAGAACTGATGCTACTTTGAACAGATACCTGAGGGGGGCTAAACCCCTGGTTGGTTATCTTCACCTTTACTGAGGCTGATCTGCTAAAATATTCATGAGGATTTTTTTTCATAATCCATTTTATACTTACACATGAAAAGTACCCAGCCCATTCTTATAAAGGGGGAAGCCCATTCCCAGGGTCTGTCTAGAACATTTGCTTTTCCAGCTTCTCCCTTGGCATGGTTATTCCACCATGCCATCACTGAACTCCTCCAACAGGCAACACATCGTGCATGCCTTTTACTGTTCTGACCGATGATGGATTTGCTAACAAAACTGGGAGATGTAGAGAGTGATGGTTTTGAGGGACAAGCCATGTGCATGTTTCAAAAGTCTTTTTAAAATAAGTTGATACAAAAGAATATTTTAAACGAGGTATGAAGAATAAGGACATGATGAGCCCTCTATACATTTTACACAGTTTAAGAAAAGCAATATTGACATTACTTTAGAGCAGCGGTTCTCAACCTGTGGGTCGCGACCTTGGCAGGGATCGAATGACCAAAACACAGGGGTCGCCTAAACCCATCGGAAAATACATAATGCATATCAGGTATTTACATTCTAAATCATAACTGTAGCAAAATTACAGTTTTGAAGTAGCCACCAAAATTATTTTTTGGTTTGGGGTCACCGCAACATGAGGAACTGTACTGCGGGGTCACGGCATTAGAAAGGTTGAGAACCACTGCTTTAGAGGTTTCCTGAATGCCTCCCCCCACTTACTGCTCCCAGAGCATCTTTACTCACTGGTGACTGCTCTCCCAAATGTTATTTTATTTTCCTCTTGCTTTTAATAAACAGTTGAAAGATATTTACATATTGTCTTAGAATATATTGTTTAGTTTTGCATTTTTAAATGTTAAGCAATTGAATATAAGAGGTGTCCTTTGCTCAACAGCAGGCGCTGAAGTTTCGTCCATGTAGCAATTAATTCATTTTGGTGGTGGAGTCTCTGCCACAATTTACTCCTATGCATTGGTGGCCACTTAGGTTGTTTCCAGTGTTTTGCTCTTTCCATCACGCCACAGTGAACATTCTTGCTCATGGCTCTTGGAGTTCACATGCAAGAGTTTCTCTGGGTTGCCAAAACCGGTTTGGCTCAGTGGATAGAGCGTCAGCCTGTGGACTGAAGGGTCCCAGGTTTGATTCTGGTCAAGGGCATGTACCTTGGTTGTGGGCACATCTCCAGAGAGGGGGTGTGCAGGAGGCAGCTGATCAATGTTTCTCTCATTGGTGTTTCTGAATCTCTATCTCTATTCCTTCCTCTCTGTAAAAAAATATAAAAAAAAGAGTTTCTCTGGGGTATATCCCTAGGGGATGGATTGCTGTAGAACTGAGAATGTGCACACGCCCTCTTTCATCACCCACATGACACCTGTGGGGGTGGTACTGACCAGTTGACATTTCTAACTGCGGCACATACATGTTTCCTTCCTCCCAGTCTTGTCAGCTCGGGATTTGGCTGATTGTTTTCCTAATCTTATGTCATAGTATTTTAACGTGTTCTTCTTCAATTATATGAGACAAAATCATTTAAAATATACTTGCTGACATTTTTGTTTTCTTTGTTGTGATATTTTTAAGGTTTGGTCTACATTTAATTTGGTTTGTTTCATTTTTATATATTCTAAACACTAACCTTTTGTGAGTTATATGTGCCGCGATGTCTTCTTTCAGTGGTGGCTTTTTAAAAAATATAAATTCTTAAAATAATGTCTTTGGAGAACACATGTTTGTAATTTAAGATAGTTGAGCTTATCAATATTTCTTTTATGGTTTACAGTTCTAAATCCTTGTTTGAGACATTTTTTTTTTCCTAACACCATAGTCCTAAAAATATTCTCCTGCGTTTTCTTCTGAAAGTTTAGCTTGCCTTTACTGGTATATTTAGTCTACTGGTACTATTTTTTTTAAATATAGTTTTTATTGATTTCAGAGAGGAAGGGAGAGGGGCAGAGAGAGAATCATTGATTGGCTGCCTCTGGGGATTGAGCCTGAAACCTGGGCAATGTGCCCTGGACCAGGAATCCAACCATGACATTGTGGTTCATAGGTGGACACTCAGCCACTGAGCCAATGACAGTGGGGATCAAGCTGGTACTGATTTTTGAGCGTGTAGTAAAGCTGAGGTACAGAATGTTTCATATGGATAGTCATTGTCTCAGCATCTCTGAAAAGCCCATTGCTTCCTGCTCATCTCCACTTCTCTCTGCAAGAATCACATTAGTCAACATGTGGGTCAGTTTCTGGACTCTCTTCTCCACTGAACCGTGTGTTTAGACATGGCAATCCCATGGTCTTAGTTCTAGAACTTTCTATTAGTTTTGATATCTGTTCATTTCTTTTTGGGAGTTTTCTTTGCTTTTTTCTATCAATTTTATTATTGATTTTTCAAGATATAACAAAAAGTGGCATTTTATTAGAGTTGTTTTGAATTTATAGATAAATTCTAGGAGAATTGACATCTTTATGATATTGCATGTTGAAGTCAATGAAAATGATATACCTCTCTATTTTGGGTCTTCCTTAATGTTTTCCAATAAAGTTGCATAATGCTCTCACACAACTTTGATGAGATTTATTCAAAATGTATTCCAAATATATTTGTTATATTATCAAAGTGGTCACTTTTAAAACACCACATTTTGAAACGTTTTATAGATATGATGAATGCAATTGATTTTTGTACATTGATTCTGAATTCAGCGAAGTTGCTCTACTCATTTACTTTCATTCTTTCAGTATGAAAAATAGTTTGTTTCCTCCTCTTTAACTCATATCTGTATCTGCTGTTGGTCAATGACGAATAGACACGGTCACAGCAGACAATCTTTCTGAGCTCCAAAACAAAATTTTCAGCATTTTACCATTCAGATGATGTTTCCTGTATGTTGTAGACAATTTAATCATGAATGGATGTTGAGTTATATTGAGTGCATTTTCTTTATCTATTGAGATTATGATTTATCACCTTTAAACTTTGGATGTGGTGAATTAGATTGATTTATTTTCTAATGTTAATATAACATTAACATTTTTGAGATAAATCCAACTTGGTTAAAATGTATTATCTTATATATTATACACACATGGATTTGGTTTGTTGATATTTTACTTAGGAATAACTTTATTTATAATTTTATTGTCTCTTATGGTTCTTGTCAGATTTTAGTACCAAAGTTATGTTAGCATCACAAAAATGAGTTAGAGAATGTCTCTCTCTTACCTACTCAAAGTGCTCCTAAATGATTGGAATTCTTTGATTGTTTCCTTTAACTCATGGGCAAATTGTCTGATGCTGGTGTTTTCTCTGTGGTGAGACTTTAAAGTAGTGTTTCAATTACTTTTAATGGCTATCAGGTTGCTCAGATTCTTTTTATTTCTTTTCAATCAGTTTTGGTGTACTATATTTTCTCAGTTTTTTTTTATCTCATCAAAGTTTTCATATTTATTGACATCAAGTTGTTCATATTTTCCTTTTAGTACACTTTTAATCTTTGTGGCATCTGTACTTTTGTATTTATTTGTTCATAATGTGGCTTCGGTGCTCATTTTCTCTTTATTTTCTTGATTAGACTTGCCAGAAGTTGGTTTACCTTTTCAGTTAACAGCTTTTCAATTTTTTGTTTTCTATTTCACTTATTCTTGCTCTTATCTTTATTATTTTCTATTTTCTACTATCTTTGCATTGTTTCTCACCACTTCCCCACCCCTCACCACCACCCCACCCCTGCCTCTGCCCCCAGTATCTTAAGTTGGATGCTTGGATCATTCATTCTCAGGCTTCTTCTTTTCTAGTGTAAGCATGTAAATGAATATTTTTCTTTTTACCATCTCTTTAGCTAAACCCCACTGGATTTAAAACAGTATTTTTGTCACTATTCAGTTATGAATATTATTTGATTTCAGTAATAATTTCTTCTTTGACCCAGGAGATATTAAGAGATATATTTCTTTTTTTAAAATATATTTTTATTGATTTCAGGAAAGAAGGGAGAGGGAGAGAGAGAGATAGAAACATCAATGATGACAGAAAATCATTGATTGGCTGCTTCCTGCATGCCCCCTACTGGGGAGCTGGCAACCAAGGCAGGTGCCCTTGACCAGGAATCAAACCCTGGGACCCTTCTGTCCACAGGCCGATGCTCTATCCAATGAGCCAAACCAGGTAGGGCAAGAGATGTATTTCTTAATTCCCAAACTTTTAGATTTTCCTAGTTATATATTTGCTATTAATTTCAATGTATTTAGTGACTAGAAGATGTGATCTATTTGATTTCAACATTTGAAATTTGTTCAAACATACTGACTGTCTGAACATGGGGCCAGTTTTTTGATAAATTTTCTGCACATGCTTGAAATGCCGGGTGGTAGGGTTATTTGAGGCCATTTCAGAGACTGGCTACCACAGCAATGAACTCTATCTATTTTAATGAAAATGATTATATTTTTCACTTTGGGGAACTTTTTTTTTTATTTCAAATATGCTTATTTGTTCTTATCTTACATTTTTAATGTCTTATTTTTAAAATATATAAAATACATTTATTTCATACTTTGTGTGTGATAACTCCAGTGTCTAAAGATTTTGTTGGTCTGAATTTGCTACCTGTTGTTTTTTCTGGCTATCACTCAATGTGTCTTGATCACAAGCCTGTAGTGTTATTATAGTCATTGTTCTAAATATAATTTTCTTTTCCTTTTTTAAAAATATATGTTATTGATATTTTACAGAGAGGAATGGAGAGGGAGAAGGATAGAGAGCTAGAAACATTGATGAGAGAGAAACATTGATTCAGCTGCCTCTTACACACTCCCTGCTGGGGATGTGCCTGCAACCAAGGTACATGCCCTTGACTGGAATTGAATCTGGGACCCTTCAGTCTGCAGTCCAACACTCTATCCAATGAGCCAAACCTGTTATGGCAAACTTTATTTTTCTTAAAAGTCCACCTATAGAAATACTGTGAGCACACCATCTCTCTGCAGTGCTCTCCCACGGAGGGTCTGCATTGGATACTGTTAGTGCCAGGGGACACTTTTAGCCTCAAACTACTTTAAGTTAAATGTCAGGCTTGCAGTTTTTTTTTTTTATCACCCAGGTAATGTAAATTCAGGCTCTCAGACTTCATGAAGATTAGCTATGTTTCTAAATTATGAGAGAAACTTTCCCTCTCTCTATCAGTATTACATTTGAGATTAATATTTATCTTCACATTTTCTTGACTTGGTTTATTTCCAGTTTAACCTTACGTTGCAGTCACATGCATTTGGAATTGCAATGCCATGCAGCAGAATCTTCTACTAGACTGCCCACCTTGGGGGGCCATGGCTTTTATTTGTCCTTGTGCCCTTCAATGGGGTGAAAACTGAGGCTCAAGTTCACTTTCAGCAAATGTGCTCAGTGTTCTACTTAGCTTCTTCATTTTGCCTAGTTTCTGGACTCTTAGTGTAACTTGCTAACCTATCAATGTATTAAAAAAGAACACAAAATATACATACCTTAAAAGTGTATTTTATTCAGCATTTCCAACTATTTTAAGTTGGAGGGATTGGTCAAGAAATGTCTTCCCCTTGTTTCTAAAAATTAATTTTATCCTATTTTGGGTTTTATTAAACTATATGGCCTAGAATATAGTGATAGCCTGCATGCTGTCTTTTGACTATTTTTTGGATGATTATTCCAGAACCAAATGCAAAGAGTATTCTCTAGCTTTCCATATTTTTTCAGGAGAAATTATAAAGGATGTCCTAATTTTTGGGGGATTCCATAAGATTTCTACAGCAGAACTTGCTAACCTTGGAGAAATCTAACTTCTTTATTTTAATTAGCATATACACTGAAGTTAAAATTTTTTTAGATGGAGACAATGATCTCATTGAGAATCTGAACTATCATTCTTTCCAACACAAAAGGATGGGCTAATGATGACAAAGAACCTTTTAAACCTGTGAGTTCTCATTCTTGATATTGCACGTTCTCTTTCTTGGTTCCATCTTTCACATTAAATGTCCAATTTTAAATTCCATTGTCTAATTGATTTAATGATTAAGGAAATGTTCTTTATATCAGCCTAAATTTTTCTTCCTAACTTATTCCCATTACTCCTGGTTAAATCTCAAATAACTAGGATTGATGAGGCACTGAGAACTAATTAATTGATCGCTAAAGTAGCGTGGTATTTTCCAACTCTGCAGTGAATTCTCTTAGTTTTAGAAACACTTCTAAAAGTAAACCTCATGGTAAAGCTGTTTGTTATTTCTGGGTGTTTTCTAGAGAGGTAAGTTTAATACTTTCCCCAAAGATGTTACATGCTGCCATAAACAAGAAAAGGCTCAATTTTTAGACATTCACTTGCTCCTCTACAGTAGTTTAATCATATTTGTGAAAAAGGCTTTCAAACCTAAGTGACCATCAGGGAACCACATTCTGGATGATACCTTGCAGGTACCCCTTGAACATCAAATGACTCCCACTGAGCCTGCTACCCACTCCTGGGTCTAAGGCTTACTCACTCAGTTGCTTCTTCCTCTGGATTATTCTTGCACTTGGCATTGCACTAGTGCACACAGCCCTGTATGGCCTTCTTTGGTGATTTGCACAGTCCCATGTGATGAAAGCTCCTTGAATGAGAATCTTGTGGCAACTTTCATTTTCTAAGGACTTAGTTGGAAAATGCAGTAAGTTCTTAGTTGGGGGCAGAGTGTGCTTTTACTATGCAGAATAGTGATAGTAACCGAGATTCTAAAATTAGGAAAGGCTCCATAATGAAAGTGGGGTTTGATCTGAATCTAGAGGGTAGAGTAGGATTTAGGCAGGTGGAGAAGTGAAGACAGGCTTTTTAAACAGAAGGCACAAAGGTGTCAATTCCCTGAATCAGGGGAAGTTTGGGCAATCCCCGGTGACAGAACCAAGTGTAGGCTGGCAGGGCCAAGTCACAGCACATTGTTGTCATCATTAGAGCTTAGATTTTATCTTGAATGGGATGGAAGATTCGTAATAGGAAGCTCCATAAATATTGGTTGTGGGTAGTGGGATTTTATATTCTTGTTTCAAAGGAGTGGTTTGAGAGGAAGAAAAACCATTGGATCTTTCAACTGTCACATGTATTTGGTTTACAAGTTGCTGTAAGATTCCTCTGCTGGACTTGTCCCTGTCCAGGTGTTCACTGTACGATTAATGAGAGCACCTGTGAGAAGGCCAGCCCAGCCCCTCACCCCCAATGAAAATGCAGCATGAAATTTCCCATGTGGATGAGGAAAAAATAAAAAACAAAACAAGATAAGACAATGAGGATTTGACAGTTTTGGAACACATGGGCTGACCCGGAGGGCATCACTTCTCACACCTGTTAGACAGACAGCTGAAACATATCACTTGTTAAATATTATTAATAGTTGGATGGGAATGGGATATGTTTTTATTAATTTATAACTTCCTTTTAAATTTTGATTTGTTAAACTTTAGAAAAGCAGCTTCCTTTGTTTTTTTCATTAAACATAGTGTATAATACTGAAGTCTATCTTTTCAGTAGCCTTCTAGAATTTTAAGTTTTCTGTTTTCATTCTGATGAGATAGGTGAAAC
The DNA here is from genome assembly GCA_011751065.1 of Lasiurus cinereus. NCBI lineage: Eukaryota > Metazoa > Chordata > Mammalia > Chiroptera > Vespertilionidae > Lasiurus > Lasiurus cinereus. The sequence goes on from JAAGEH010000389.1 coordinate 6,165,051, forward strand.
ATTGCTTTGTAAGTGCCCTATCTTGGTATTGTATTAAAACATGACTGAGGCATTTCTGAAATTATCTCCAAGCAGTGCCCAAAGGATTCCTCTGGCGCAGCCTTTCCCTGCTAATGAGCAGCGTGTGGGAAGCGAGCAGGGTCAGGGTTATTCAGTCATGTTTTGCGTAGAGCTTTTGTTGGCCAATGTGGGATTTACCATGATGCACTCAGAATTTATTGATTGGCAACTATATTGATATAGAAAAATAATGTGTTTTTTTTCCCCTTCTGGGAGCTATATTGGAATCACTGTGAGTTCTTCATGTGCTGTTAATTTCATTTTAGAGGGTCACCGATGTTCCACACTTTTCTCTTAAGCTTCCCTGGCTGCTTACAGGTATGTGGAGGTGGAAGATGGGAGATGGCATTGGTAGAAGAGATGAGAGAGAGGAGGGAAGATAAGCAAGCATTAAAAAAATGGGAAAAAAGGGAGAGAGAAAACAAGAAAAGAGAATCTCTTCTCTATCTTTCTGCATTTCAATTTGCCAGGCACATGTTCATGGAGCAGTGCCTTGGGAACACAGAGGAATAAAGGTTGACTTATTGGTTACTAAGCAAGAAAATTCAAACTAACTCATGGCCTCTGAAACATTTTGGGACAGCCGCTGTAAGGGAAAGTAATAGGACTACAATGCATTGGGCACGTGGTTGTAACTTTCATTCGTGTGAAAGTAAAATGTATTCATGATTTATGACCCTTTTGATTAACACCTTGAGATGTATGTGAACACGCATAGGCATCGTATATTTACAGCTTTGAAGGCAGTCATCTGGCATCTAAACTGCCTTTTGAAATATTGCATAAGGCCAAAGAGACAATTCTAAAGTTGGTAATCATAGAAATTAAAAGGTAAAGGAAATGGAAGGAGGCAGTTTACCACAGAGACATCAAATTTTATTTTAATTTTCAGCCTGAAGTTAACACAAAAGATAAATCTTTCCTGACAAGATAGGCCAAGGAATATATATCAACTCGCAGTTTATTAACTGAGGATTTTTTGAGACAGATATCACCTCGGTAACTGTTCCAAATACATTTACTTTATTTTAAAGGTTGTTCTGTCCATTATTAATGCCACACTGAATCACAGAGCCATTTGTGGTGAAACGTGCTTCTCTAAAATTCCTGTAAATGCTTCTGCAATGGTTGCTGATGTTTCAACTCATCCTAAAATATACTGTACATTTTTGGAAGATTTTTAAAAATCTTACTGTATATTCTCTGCAGACTATTAGAATTCAATTTATTAACTCTGTGCAAGTTGAAAGCTATGCTTGAATAAAATGATACTAACGTAGGGTGAGGCAAAAGTAGGTTTATAGTTGTGAGTATGTGATGCATAGTTTATTCTTGTGTTATTATTTACTAGAAGCCTGTTGCACAAAGATTTGTACAAGAATAGGCCTTCCTTCCCCTGGCTTTGCTCCTAGTAACTGGAGGTCCTCACTTCTGGCTGGAGCACCACTACTATATCTCCCTCTGCCCCCCCTCCTCCTCCTCATAGCAGGAATCCCACCCCACCAGGCAGCTCCACATCTGTGTATGCATATTAACCTACCATCTTTGTTGGGTTAATTTGCATACTGACTCCTGTTTGGCTGATGGGCAGTACAGAGGTACAGTCAACATGCATATTTTTCTTTTATTAGTGTAGATTAATTATAGTATTGTTTTACATAAAAACAACTGTAAACTTGCTTTTGCCCCACCCTGTATTTGGCAGGATTAACTCAAATTATGTGCTTTATGAGATAATAACACAATGCCAGACTTCAGATAGCTTACATCAATAATGGTTATGGTGGGGGTAGTGTAGACAGAATTTAAGAAGCTTCAAATGATTTTTTTTCACTTCTCTTTAAAAACAGAAAATAGCTCTCCTCTTCTTGGCCATGATAGCTCATGGTTGAGCACCAACCTAGGAACCAGGAGGTCACAGTTTGATTTCTTGCTGAAGCACATGCCTGGAATGCAAGCTCAATCCCCAATAGGGGTGTGCAGGAGGTAGCTGGTCAGTGATTCTCTCTCATCATTGATGCTTCTATCTCTCTCTACCTCTCCCTTCTCTGAAATCAATAATAAAATTTCTTTTAATAAAACAAAAAGAAAATAGCTCTCTTCTAGTACTTGCAGTTTTTCCACAAAAACTGGGCAATTTTACTTAAGAAAAAAAAGGCTTTAATTCATCCTGTAATGATTTTACAACTTAACCCAGTTGTAAAGATGTAGAGAGAAGTGGTATAGAAAACCTTTGCTGGGATCCCAGAGACCTGAGTTCAAATACCATGTTTTTTTTTTTTTTTTACTGGCTGGACAATTTAGGCTGCCAATTAAATGCTATGTTATGCAGTTGCCTTAAGTATAAAATAGGAAAACAGAATATACTGGTCTTTACCTCAGGACATTTTGTCTGAAATAACAAATATCTCTTTATTATTACTTTTTAAAAATATTTTTATTGATTTCAGGGAGGAAGGGTGAGGGATACAGAGATAGAAACATCAATGATGAGAGAGAATTATTGATAGGCTGCCTCTTGCATGCCCCACACAGAAGATACAGCCCGCAACCTGGGCGTATGCCCTAACCTGAAATTAAACCGCAACCTCCTGGTTCACAGTTTGACATTCAATCACTGTGCCATGCTGACCAGGGAGACAAGTTTCATTTTAAACCATGTGGGATTTCCCAAAGCTCTCTAAGAACAACAACATAGTAAGTGGGTCACCTGCCTGTGTAACATCAAAGCCACTTCAGCAGAACCAGGAAGTAGATAGTGCTCATCCAAATTCCAGGTTTGGATTCCAGGGCCATGAAATGTAAGAGGAGTGGTCTTAAGGCTCTTCTCAGGATCACCAAGATTAGATTTGAATTCGTGCTTCTCACTTTTCAAATGAAAAAGCTGAGTTCTAGAAAGAATGAGGGCCTGAAAAACCTCACACATCAAGTCCAGGTGACCAGATGTGGACCAGACTCCTATTGCCTGGATATTATGTGGCAATCCCTTTTCCCTTTTCTGCTCTCCCTCCAAAACTTGCTCTCAGGAAAGGATATCACAATATCATTTTAGGTGCAGATATGAATGACTGATGAGTGCTCAGTTATTTTTCTATTAGGCACAATAGTGAAATTCAATTACTAAGCAATAAACTGAGAGGGGGTCTGTATTTGGAGGGCACATGAACACTCTTCCCCAACATCTCTCAATGTAGCCCTTCATGCTTTCTTATAACCTTTTCATCATCTTTTCCCTCTGCTTACTGTTCAAATAAAAATAGATCTCTATTCAAACATGAGCTGAAAACTTTATAGGCCTTGATATTCATGTTTTCAGAGTGTGAAGACCAAGCTTTTATTTCTTTAATAAGTATTTATTGAGGTTCTATTATCTCCAGGTACTTTTTCAGTCTTGGCACTATAGATGAGCAAGATTCAGTTCCTGACATGATAAGTTTTTACAGTGACAGAGGTCATCTCTGTCTCTCCAGCTAGCAGAAGAGGAATCAGCTATGAAATTATACACTGAGTGGCCAGATTATTATGATCTCTAAATGCATAATCAGCTGGCCACTCAGTGTATATCCTATATAATAAAAGGCTAATATGCAAATTGTCCCCTCAACCAGGCATTCAACCAGCAGGCAGGCTGGCCAACCGCCCATGTCCCCTCCCCCTGGCCAAGTTGGCCAGACCCTACCCATGGACGAATTCATGCACTGGGCCTCTAATATATATTATATACATGTGTGTGTGTGTATATATTATGCATTTAGAGATCAAAATAATCTGGCCACTCAGTGTGTATGTTTAACAGTTTCCAAGTGAGTCTTTTCCATCTTGTTCTTCTCACCTGCTCTTTTCAGAAAGAGAAATTCCTTTAGGAGGGTAAAACATAAATAAGATATAATTCTCACTCATTTTTTTTATGTACCTTCTAAGTATCAGAAGATTATCCTAAAGTAATGACTTTATGGTCAATACATTCCTCCCGGTTTTTTGCAATGAATGTTGAACCTAAAGTGAAGAGTACAAAAGTGGGCATCTTAGGAATCTCAAAATTCAGAAGGGCTAAATAAATATTCAATATGCAAAGGAAAGCATAAGATAGACTGTATCTAGGATATTTTCCAAATCCACACTGACAGTCTTTGTTACTACAATATTTTGGTTCTGTTTCAAACACTTTCTCTACCTTATATAATCATGACACTGAATAAATGGTCATCATGAAGACAGTTGCTGCCTTGCCACTGCAGGCCGGCTGGTTTCAGGATTGAGGGAAGCGTGTGCTTCCTGGGTGAAAGGTGGAGTAGAAATGAAACATTACCATTTCAGGCAGAATTCCCAGGATGGATTTAGCAATTAAAAAAGCAAAGCTAATCACACCTGGGAGATCAGCATTTCCTTTTCTTCCAACCCCAGTTGCTTGGTTACTGTACACAAAGAGCTAGAAGTCCCCATTAGTCTTTGTTGACTCTCTTTGGAGCCTTCATAGCATGGTAGGCTGGAAGTGAGAGAATTATTTTTTGCTTTCCATTAATCAATAGAGAGTCTAAATGAAGAGGTACAAATGACTTTCAATAACTAGTTAAAGCAAAATTCACTTTAGAAAAAAGTACCAATTTTCCCCTTTCAACTGAACAATCTCTCTAGATCAGTGGTTCTCAACCTTCCTAATGCCACGACCCTTTAATACAGTTCCTCATGTTGTGGTGACCTCAACCATAAAATTATTGCTACTTCATAACTGTAATTTTTGCTACTATTATGAATCATAATGTAAGTATCTATTTTCAGATGGTCTTAGGCGACCCCTGTGAAAGTGTCATTCGACCCCCAAAGGGGTCGCGACCCACAGGTTGAGAACCACTGCTCTAGCTAGTTTCAAGCCTTTATCTTCCCTTCAAAGAATACTCTGTTCTGGACTTAGCTTTCCTAGGTGCCTGGTTGAGTGAAAGCTTAACCTTCAGAGGAAAATAGAGTTAGAAAGATATACTTCTATTTAGCAAAATGGACATTTTCCTAACTCAAATAAAAGAAATTCTATATTTTTAAAACCTCATGTGCTGATTATTCTTCAGTGATGAATGCAAAGGACTTTTTTCGAAGTTTCACATTCTTCCATTTGGATGTATGGCTTTGCTCTGAGACAATTTTTTTTTCCTCCCAAACGTTGATACCTTTAAATATTCAGTATCGATTTCTGCCTATTCTCTTTCCCAAGTTCAAGGTTATGCACTCTTCAACCAGTTTGTAAAGTATCTGTAAAGGAAATGCGAGGTCTCCTTTCCAGGGACTGCTGTAATCTTCTCTAATTCTGTCGATATAATCAACCTGGGAACTGTAACCTTAAGGCCAAGTAATTTACCATTAGCAGCCTGTATTTGAGGAAGAAATACCAAAAGAGAAATGACAATAGTTTCTGTCATTAAAACAAATATATTGGTTATAAGTATGTGAGCCTGAACATACTTTCTTGAACATATTTTAAGATCTTTTCTTTATAAATTTTCTCTGGAATAAGCAAAAATAGAATAGAAATATATACTAAACTAAAGGAAAAAATTATTTCAAACAAAAACATTGCTGTCTTTTTAACATTTTTGTTTTCTTTGCTATTGATTAGATATCATAAATGTGAATTGGGTTTCAATCCTTCCTCAAGGCTTAAGCTCTGGGTGTTTTTCCTGGAGGGCAGCAACCCACTTCATACACGTGCTAAAGGGCACGTGTGCATGTTACATACCCCTAGAAAGGCGTATACAAATATTCAGTTACAACTGTTACTCAAAGTTAATACTTATTACTGTCTATTGCCCTAATGCTTAATGGCAGTTAGATTGAACAAAGTAGGTATTGGAAGGACAGTACATCCACTGAGAACATTTGAATGAAGTAACAGCACAAAATCTAGCTAGAACATCCTGTATGACACTCTAATGAATACACTACACATTTACAGCACAAAGAATGAGCCTTAATGGATGCAAATTAAAAATATTATTTGGGAGGTCACAGGATTTTATGTGGAATACAATGTATGAAAAATTAATTTACTGCATTACATATGTCTGAAATAACATCACTAAAGGGGTTGGAGGAAAAAGGTACTGGCAATACCCAGGTGAAGTAGCTCACCTAAGAGAGAACCACATGTCTTAAAGTAATTTGTGTAACTTTTGAATTCTATTTTTAAATAAACATGACCATTTCCAGGGATTCTGAGTCAGTAGATGCTGCGTGAGTCATTTATTAATGAGGCCAATACATGTTAATTTAATGAAAGCCTAATGTTAGTCACATTAGAGGCTTAATATTCATGCAGAACTGGGGTGAATTATGCAGACAGGTTTTATATCTGCTTATTCTCCCTTTTCATCTTGGCTTCCATCAGAAATCTATGTGAGTTACACATTCCCAAAGGCTGGATTGACTTGTTTGTGTAATTGTCCTTTTATTTTCTTCAAGTTAAATTGTTTTTATGATAGAAAATACCTTTCATCTTATTCTGTAATTTTTCCCTCCTATCAAGGCAAACTTTTGGGATAGTTTGCAATGGTTATAGAACAGGAAAAAATGTGTATTTTTAATTTTGTTATAAAATCCACATAAATGATGATTTTTGATATATAGGTACAGTCCTTATAAGTAATATATAAGAAATTAAAATATTTAAACAAACCAAGAATTTGGAAGAATTATACATGTGATCTATGTACGGCTTCATTTAAAGATTTGGCAGTGGTAGAGGTCATAAAGAAGCTCAGACCCTGACAATACAAACTTTACAAAGCTCTTCCTCCTGGTTCTGGTGTCAATAATGATAGCTGTTTTCAGTGCAGTTTAGATGATTTTAGTGATGAGACTGGGGAGGAATTGGGAGATAACAATTTAAAAATCTGAATCATTGGTCAGCACTTCTTCGCAAAAATCTCACCAGTTCTTTTTTTTCTTTTTCTTTTCTGTTTCTGTTAGTCTTGAGATGGAGCTGAATGGTTGTAACTGGGGTAACTCTTGATTCTAATAATACAGGCTATTGTTCCTTGTGATTAAGCCCCGGTAAGGCATCGTGAGGTCAACTAAACCTTCCAAAAAACACTCTGTCTGTGATCACCTGTGTTGTGCAGACCATCTTTGGGGCCAAAGGGGAAGAGCTCTGACTTCACCTCTGAACCCATCCCTGGACTGGCCTGGGAGATACTGAAGTAGGCAGCAGTTTGAAAGTCTTCTGAGTACCTTTCACTCATAGAAACCTTGGTGTATTATGTGAAACTGTATTTGTATGGTGGTTCTTATCTCCGTGAAATTGGTGTAGACTTGTATTCTGGGAATTAAACATATACTTCATAAATTCACATACAACAGCAAAACGTCACAAGTGTTTTATACTACATTTTTGACTTACTCATATGGGAGTCACTTTAGAAATTATCTATTCAGGAAATCTGATTTTATAAGGAGGCAATTGAAATTCCTGGAAGGAGCATGGTTGCAATTCTTATTCCCTTTAGAATAGGAGAAGGCAGGGATTGAATCCCTCTCTGTGCCTTGAAACAGTGCATGCATTGACATAGAAATAAATATACCTGAAACACAGGTTGGAAACAAATAATTTCCCATCAATTCAGTCTGTAACAAAACCCTCCATTCTAGCTTGAGTCTAGGTAGCTTATCCTTTATTATTTTTCCATACTGAACACTTAGAAGGCCAGATGTTTAGTTTATGTTATAACTGATCAAAAGGGCCTTAATTTCATAACATTTTGTGTAATAAGCCTTTGTGGTCTTTATAGTATCTACCAGAGTTTTGTATGTGAGCAGTGCTCAGTAAATTTATGTTAATTAAGTGAAAGGATGAAATATATGCATCTCTCAATTTATTGTCAACAAGCGAAAAAATTTCTATCATCACAGACTTATATGGAGTTGCCATGTAGATGAATTGCATCTTTATATGTTTAAAGAAAATAATTTAAAAGCTACATAGTAAGGAATGCCTACTAAGTGCCAGTCATTTTATATTCATTTTCTCATGTAATCTTTAGTGCATCCATATATTATAAGAATATAATCTCTATTTTTAGGTGAAAAAAATGAGTCTTAGACAAAACAACAAGAAGCATAGTCAAGATTTGCCCTAGCCAGCTTGGCTCAGTGGATAGAGAGTCAGCCTGCAGACTGAAGGGTCCCAGGTTAGATTCCAGCCAAGGGCACATGCCTGGGTTGTGGGCTGGATCCCAGTGTGGGGCATGCAAGAGGCAGCCAATCAATGATTCTCTCTCATCATTGATGTTTCTATCTCTCTCTCCTTCTCCCTTCCTCTCTGAAATCAATAAAGAAATATATTTAAAAAAAGAAAAAGAAGCATGGTCAGGATTGGGACCACATTCTATCTGACCATAAAGCCTATCCATTTCTCATACTATAATCAAATCTGTGCTATATGAAAGCGTTTTCATTATACGCCTTTCCTAGAGAGATTTTTGAATTTTTCAGTGTTTGGGTGGATCAAAAAAAAAAAAAAAAAAAAAGGAAAAGCAGAGTCCAGTTCCCTACAGATAAGATTTTCAATCCAAATGGTCTATGCTATTCTTTGTTTGCATGACTTCACAGTGCATCCCAATACCACACAGCTCTGCTCATCCTCAGGCATATGGCAGGAGTTTTATGCTTTAAGCAATTAGACTTGACAGCACTATTGTTTCTTTCTTATTTAATATCCCTCAGCCTGGAGACCAGCCAGAATCTGTATTCTCTCTCCAAATTTAATTCTCAGGCCTCGTACATATCACTTAGTTGTCAGGAGTTAGCAAGTTAATGGCATTTGTTCCTGTGGCCTAGGAGCATCTGTGTTATGTCAGTTTTTAGGTGACCTGCTTAACTCAGAGGGAGTAAAGCCCTTTGTCTAATGAGCTTTCCAGGGCCCTTGTCACTGGTGATTTTGCTTTCCAGATCCTATGTTATTCTGTAAATGTCATGGATGATAGGATTTGTAGATATTAATTTGTTTCTGCTCAAAGATGGAAGGTAGTTATAAATATGGGAGGAGCAGAAAACAAGGATATGATAGAGGAGAAACTAATGAAGTCATAGTTGTGTGTAACTAGGAGGTTTGGCAAGTCTAAAACTCCAGGGGACATGGAAACATGGGCTATGTGTGGAGTAGGCAAAATAATGTGTCTTTTTTTGTGTGTAATTTTTTGTCATTTCAATTCAACCAAACTATTTCAATTCAAATCAGTTGTCCTCAATCAATTTCTCAGTTCAATTCAGTTCAATTCAACAGATATTTCTTTGACTACCTCATGAAAAGTAGGTAGTATGCTAGATGCTGAAACAACTTAGATATCTTTAAGGTTTTTGTATGACCACACAAAACAGAACTCATAACATGGAGAGCTTTGAGAAAGTCACTTCACCTCACGGGGCTCCATTTCCTCATCTGTTAAATGGTGGTCTCTTCCAATCATCCAATATATTTTATTGTATTTTTATTTTTTTGAATTTTTATACAATTTTTTTTTAAACTGAACTAACAACATATGCTGGAGAGCAAGATCTCAAATGCCCCTCCAGTGATTTTGTATTTTAGTCCTGGCTCCGCTCTTTTTTAGCTGTTTGAACTTGGTAAGTTACTTGATTTTCTGAGTTCTCATCTGAGAGGTCAGAGTAACTGATTTTGAAGCTTCCCTTTTGACCATGTTTCCTTATGCAGTTGGATAGGACCTCAAATTTGCATATAGTAAGCAATCAAATCATGGGGATTTTGTAGTCACTGTGGTTGTTAAATCCAATTGTTATTCTATACTCAAAAGTCGTATATGGTATGGCTGGTGAACTGTGACCATATACATGTGAAACTGGTGTCTGTGGCAGGAAACATAGTTCTGACCAGAACAAGAATGATTTTAATTTCTGAACATGAATATTTTTTAATACAGAGAAGTTTCTGGCAAGATTTTCACTGGTGGAGAAATTATGTTTATCAACTTGCAGTGAAAAATATTTTATTAAACTAACATTTATTGAGGTCTGTAGTATCTACTATGGTTCACTAAATATTGTAGTTTCCCTCACTACAGGGCCCATTCTGCATAAGAATTTCCCACCTGATTGACATCAGGCTTTGCCATGTGACTTGCTTTAGCCAATAAAATGTGAGGAGGAATTTGATGTGCCACTTGGAAATGGAAGCTTTAAGAGAGGCAGTGAGCCCTAGCTGGTTTGGGTCAATGGATAGAGGGTCGGCCTGTGCACTGAAAGGTCTGGGGTTCAATTCCAGTCAAGGAAACATGCCAGGATTGTGGGCTCGATCCCCAGTGGGGGCATGTAGGAGGCAGCCAACCAATGATTCTCTCTTATCATTGATGTTTCTATCTCTCTCTCCCTCTCTTTTTCTCTCTTAAATCAATAAAATATATATTTTTTAAAAGAGGCAGTGAATAATTACTGTGTTCTCTTTCTCTCTGCCACGAAAATACTGTGGAACTAGTCTGTCACTAATTGTAATGTGATCAAGGACAAATCTTCTGCCAATGTAGCCTGCTAAGATTTCTTTTTCCATTACATTATAATTCTATCCACTCTGACTACACACTGCTCTTGCTATTGAGAAATACTGTGGTGAGCAAGGCAGGTCTACTCTTTATGGAAATTCAGCAAGAGGCCATAGTAAGTATGATGCATGCTGGAGCAGGAAGCATGTAGTGCATGTTTATATTGCGGGAAGCAGACTTGGCCTTGGGTCAGAGATGGCAATCTTGATAATATGCACTTAAGCTGACAGTTTATAAATTAATAGGAGTGAAATTGACCCAGGGCCAAGAAGACAAAAAGGGTGTTGTAAACAGAAAGAAAACTGTGGGACAAGGTGTAAAGGCATAAAGGTTTTGGGAGATTTGAGGAGCTCATTGTCCAGGGTAGCTACAAGACAGAGCACAGAGGGAATGAGAAGGAGAGTGGGTGGTGAGATAGCATCCATAATACTAATACTGAGCATTCATTAGCTCTGTGCTAAGTGCTTTACATATGGTTCCCTCACGATTATTATCACCATTGTATCGAGGAGGAAATTGAGCCAGAGAGAGCTTTAATAACTTGCCTGTAGCCACACAGCAGGGATGTGATTTTATCTGAAAGACAATAGAAAATCACCGAATGGTGTTGCACAGGGGAGCCTCATCATCAGATTCACATTTTAGAAAGATCATCTGGCAGCAGTATTGCGCCCACTCTGATTCCTGTTCTGGTTGGAGGGAGTATAGGCCTCGACTTCTAACCAACCGTACTCCATCGACTAGGGCCATGGTCAGCAAACTGCTGCTCGTGAGCCACATGAGGGTCTTTGGCCCCTTGAGTGTGGTTCTTCCACAAAATACCATGTACCCTAATTAAGTTAATAAACTACCTCTATAGTTTAAGTTTAAAAAATTTGGCTTTCAAAAGAAATTTCAATCGTAGTACTGTTGATATTTGGTTCTGTTAACTAATGAGTTTGACAACCCTGGTCTAGGGGAAAGGGAGGGAAGCTGACAGCTGGACCACTGCAGAAAGGTCACTTTTTAAAAAAATGCTTTTAATAAATTAATAAACTTTATTATTTTTTAAATTAAAAATGATGGAATGCTTCATGAATTTGGGAGTCATTCTTGCCCAGGAGCCATGTTATTCTTCTCTGTGTTGTTGCATTTATTATATGCACTGGAAAAACAAGCACATGAAAGTTCAAGTTTGCCCTAGCTGGTTTGACTCAGTGCATATAGTGGTGGCCTGCAAACTGAAGGGTCCCAAGTTTGATTCTAGTCAAGAGCACATACTTATTTCCATTACAGGCTGGATCCCAGGCCACAATCCCAGGTCACGTGTGTGGAAGACAACCAATCGCTGTGTCTCTCTCACATCAATCTTTCCCTCTCTCTGTCTCATGCCCTCTCTTCCATTGTCTCTAAATTTCAAGGAAAAAATATCCTTGAGTGAGGATTGACATAAAAAAAAAAGTTCAGCCCAAACCGGTTTGGCTCAGTGGATAGAGTGTAGGCCTGCTGACTGAAAGGTCCCCAGTTAGATTCCAGTCAAGGGCATATATCTTGGTTGGGGGCACATGCCCAGTAGGGGGCGTGCAGGAGGCGGCTGATCGATGTCTTTTTCTCATCGATGTTTCTAACTCTCTATCCCTCTCTCTTCCTCTCTGTAAAAAGTCAATAAAATGTATTTAAAAAAAAAAAGTTCAAGTTTTTAAGGAGCGAGGGTTGTATATGCAAGGAAAAATAAATTGTGGATATTAAGAGCATTGATTGATATTTTGGATAGTAGTTTTAATAACAATATAAATGTAATAAATTGATCCCCAAATGAGCTCTTGTGCCTAATTCAAATAATGGATATGATATTACATCCATATTTTGAGTATTTCAATTTACTTTTGACTGTAAAATAGATACTACAGTGAGTAAATTCAAAGCAAAGCTGATATCTTTAAGTAGATTTAGCTAGTGGTCCCTGTATTCTTTCGTCCTATGTGCAGAAGTTGAATAATGGTGGTCATGATTTGTATTTCTCTTTGTCTTAGAGAGATGTATTGAGCAAGAGTGGGAAGCATCCTTCCTAAGTGATAGTGTCGTCTTGGGCAGTTATTTCCCATGAGCTGTTTGCTATCCATCAGGAGTCCCTAGAGACCTGGCCTTGACTAGAGAGGTCCCCAAGTCAAGATGTCAGGGACTGTGATTAGCATGAACACTATTCAGATCTTTGTAGAAAGCCTCTGTTCCAGCAGAATTCAAAGGAAGAATTGTAGGTAATTTTCATGTTCCCTGTTTGCCTCCTTTACCCTCCTCTATATACTAACCTCAGAACCCCAAGTCTTTCTCTTCCTCTTTTTCATTTCCTCCTTTCCCTCCTTTCCTTTTTCTTTTCCTTCCCTGCTTGCTCCCTTGACTGTTTTTTTTCCTCTTTTAAATCAGTGAGTGTCTGCAGAAAACAACATGCTAGAAATGAGCTCACTGCCAATATGCCTAAGATTTACTGCAACAGAGAAAGGATGTTATGAGGCATTGCACAGATTAATCTTCCTGTTTTTGTCTATAAAGACCCGGATTAGGCTACTTTCATTTATGTGCTTTTAAGGACACACAGTTGGATCAGGGCAGGAGATTTGAGGGGTGGGAGAGATTTATAGCTCAAGGGTCTAGGAATACAGGTCTGCTCTGTAACTGTGGCTCCTCGCCGGCAGCCCCAGGCTTGCATGCTTTGAGATGCCATTCGCAATGGCCAGTCTGGCAGAGGTTTATAATGCTGCTCTTTGCAAACAAACCGCCCGGTCAGGGAAGTTGTCGGAAAAGATCAGTGCAGGTTTAGGGATGGTTTTTTGAAGTTTTTCCTGAAATAACCAATAATGAGTTGCCGGCTTTGATAGCTCTTTTTATAGATCGTGCAGCAGCTGGATCAAAGTCTGATGAAGATGTTTGCATCTGACAATGGCAGGCCTGCACATCGCTCTCCGGTTTCTTGAGTGCGCAAATGCATTTCATTTGGGAACATGAAAGGCATATTTAGTGACAACTGATGGCTCTTTGTTTTTTAATTCCCAATAATGTCTTCAGTAAGTGCTTTTGTTAACATTTTTTTTTTTTACATTATACAATAGGTGACACAGGAAGATAATCGGTGTGCTGAAAGCAATTAAAGAGTTTCTATTCAACTTGTTCTGCCTATTAAATGGATCCGTTCGGCACAGAAGCACATTAGCATCTTTACAGTGAAAGGATTGAGGAAATAGGTTATTCATGGGGCCTGAGCATCTTTCTCCTGCTGCAATAAGACACATCTCCAAGATTGGAGAAAAGGAATGAGCCGTTTTTCTCCCCTCGGAACTGTAAACAGAAGTAAAACTATTAATAGATGCTGTACTAATCCCAGGAAGCTGCAACTGAGAGATTAAATAATGTCATAAAGAGAGAAAGCCAGGGTGGAGGGAGGGGCAGAAGGAGGCAAGTTCCCTGATCACTGAGCTACATTAGACAAGGGCAAACTGAAGGACTCTCACTGATCACAGGACTGGCAGTCCGTATAACAGGGGATCCCTGCTTTCAGCAAAATAAACATCACTTTATCTATGTCCCAAGAACTGTTCTAATGGTGAGATGTATGTTTTATTTCTTTCGGAGTAATCAAGATCATTTTCAATAGGGCTTGGATGCCATGGAGATGCAGCTGAGCTTAAAGAGGACAAATGAACGAGGTGAGGGGGGAAGAAAGAAAAAAGGTGTATTTTATGATTGAAAAAATAAACAGAGAACTGAGAGACCATTCAGTAAGTTCAAAATTTGAGCCTAGGACCCCATCTTTATAGCCATATTGAATGTATTAGAGATGACTAAATGTCCCCAAGGTTTATTCCTACTAATGCTCTTGGACTTTTGTCCATCCTCCTCAATGAACACATGTAGATGGAGGGGCATAATGAGTCAGCAGCTCTGCTAAGCAGCATTGCATCTCTGCAAATCCTCACACAAACTGTGAGGTTGGCATTATTGATACAATTTAGAGCTATTTACTCAACGTGTGGTCCATGGACATCATCATCATTATCATCATCATCATCATCGTCATCGTCATCGTCATCATGACTTGGAAACATATCAGAAATGCCAATTCTCTGGTCCCATACCAGACTTACTACATCAGAATCTCCAAGAATGGGCTCCAGCAATACGTTGTATCGAGCTCTATGGTTAACTTGTATGCCCACCACAGTTTGAAAACCAATGCTTTAAAGCTGAGAAATCTGAAGCTCAGAGTGTTTGGAGGTGATATGGTAAGATAACATACCATCAGAGAAATAGACTTGAATTTTGACTGAGGTTTTCTTATTATGTCTCAAGCTGGGATCTTTTACAGGATCAATGAAATACTAGGTCATCCCCTGCTGGGATCAGGAGCACACCTGGTCTCTGAAAATGGCCATTCATTAGAGATTGTGACCCAGAATGCTTGGAATCTATGACTGACCTGAGCTGTTGTTTTCCTGCCAGAATATAAATCCTATTGTCTCTGCCAGTGCCCTAGCTCTCCATACAGGCAAGATGGATCCCCTCCCCACCCTGCTTCTGGTATGTAAAGAGACAAGAAAAATTCAAACAGTGACTAGCAGGTGGGCCAAAGGACGAGAGTAGGTGGGGCACTATTTCACCCCCAAAACACCACAGAGAGGACTGAATGATGATGGTCTCTCAACATTCCTATACCTCTTCAACCGCAAGAGAAAGAATAGACCCTGGCATATTATAAAGTGAATCAAAATTTTTTTGTGTGTGATTGCAAATCACTAAAAATCTGTAGTGAATTGACCTAGAGCAAAGAATTCATGAGTGCGTGAGAATTTGAACCAGCACATGGGGGGAAATGTTTGCTGATGCCTGGCCCGGTGGCATGTCACTCCATGCTTGGTACTCTGCTGCATGGAGCCCTCCAGAGCTGGCTGCTCACTAGGATATGACTCCTTTTACTAGCATCATGTTGTTTTTTCTTTACCCACTCTTTTAACTCCTTTTTCTTGATAGCTGTTGGAAGGCCTGGAGTTGAAATATGTGATTCACTCAATAAAGTTAGGCTTTCAAAGGAAACATAATATTTAGCCAATATTATGACTAAAATGTAGCAAGCAGGGAGTAGGTAGAGGAAAGTACTTCTAGCATGAAACAAACTGTGGTTCCTACTCGGGGTCGCCACTTGCTAGTTTGTATGTCTGTGGACTTGTTACTTTTAACCTGGAATGTTTTATAACTCCCAGAGTGATTGTGTGACCACACATTCAGTCTGACCAGGACCACCCAGGTTTACACTTGTTTGGATGTCATTATGTAGAACAGTGGTTCTCAACCTTCCTAAGGCAGCCACCCTTGCATACAGTTCCTCATGTGGTGGTGACCCCCAACCATGAAATTTTGCTACTGTTATGCATCGTGATGTAAATATCTGCATTTTCCCATGGTCTTAGGCGACCCCTGTGAAAGGGTCATTCAACTCCCAAAAGGGTCGCGACCCACAGGTTGAGAACCGCTGATGTAGAGCGTTCCCTTTCATTCTGCAAGTGTCCTGACTCTAGTGATAAATTACACAGTCACACTAATTCAATGAGATACTGTGTAGAATGTGCCACGTTCCACTGGCCCTCAGTAAATAAGAGCTCTTACTTGAAAGATTGCATCTGAGAGCTGGTTGTATCTTCTCACTAAACCAGCCTTAGTTCTCCCTGGAAAATGAGGGCCACCACCCCTAGAACTGTGCCTGTCGATGCTGAAGGGTCTGACAAGCCTTCTCTCCCTGGGTCCCTCCCTGGGCAAGAGCCTGGGCCTGGGGTAAAACTCATTGTTTCCTTCTGCAAAATCAAGTGTTGCTGTCACCTGAGGGCAATTGGTCCATTGGTATAGTGTTCTGGAGCTTTTAGTACCTGTTCAATGCCGGGTACTCTAAATCTCTGAAGTAAAGGTGAGTCATTAGTCTCATCTTACAACAAAGAGCCCAGACTCAGAGTAGTTAAGAAACATGTTTGCCCTAGCCGGGTTGCTCAGTGGATAAAGTGTCGGCCAGCATATCAAAGAGTCCCAGGTTCGCTGCTAGGCAAGGACACATACTTTGGTTGCAGGCTTCTCCCCCGTCTGGCTCTGGTCGGGGCTCATGCAAGAGGCATCCAATCAATGTGTTTCCTTCACATGGATGTTTCTCTTATCTTTCCCTTCTCTCTTCTACTCTCCCTAAAAATCAATGGAAAATATCCTTGGGTGAGGAAAGAAGAAGAAGAAGAAGAAGAAGAAGAAGAAGAAGAAGAAGAAGAAGAAGAAGAAGAAGAAGAAGAAGAAGAAGAAGAAGAAGAAGAAGAAGAAGAAGAAGAGGAAGAAGAAGAAGAAGAAGAAGAAAAGGAAGGAAGGAAGGAAGGAAGGAAGGAAGGAAGGAAGGAAGGAAGAGAGGGAAGGAGGGAGGGAGGGAGAGAGGGAGGGAGAGAGGGAGGGAAGAAGGAAAAGAAACATGTTTAAGAGTCATGCATTTGATATAGGGATGAAAGGGGCCACATGCTAGCCTGACAAGCTCAGGGATGGCCTGCATGACAGTATTACAAACTCAAATACCTAAAGTAACCACAAGGGATGGTCTGAAATTAAAACTTTAAAAGCAGGCTATAGTCAGTCTTCATGTCCTAGGACCAATGTCTTCCCTGATAAAGGCCAATCTTTACATTAAGTGAGACTATTGTCTTTTTGCATCTAAGATAATATACCTGTCAAATGTCAGGGTAACTTGTAACTAACTTCCCTTTTTCCAGACCCCTCAGGGCACAACCAAATGTACCTTGATGCCCCAGACACAGACCATAAATTCCTTCATTGTTATTGTTATCATGTTAATTGTTACTGTTAACTATCCTGTACCCACCTAAGTAAAAGAAGTATGTGTCTATCATTTTACTTTTTAGTCAGTCTCAGAAATCTCCCCCCACCTCTTTGCTTTCTCCCGCCTCCCTAATCACCAATGGATTTCATATAATCCACTTATGTCTCCTTCTTTGATTGTAATGTATAAAACAAGGTGAAAAAGCTGCCATTCTCCAGAGCATTATCCTAATACCTTGAGATTCTGCTTCCCAGCAATTGTCGACAGTTTGGCTCAAATAAACTCACAAAAAATTCTTTACAGGTTTGAATACTTTTACATTAACAAATAAAAGGAGAAGGTAGGAGCTAAACTCTTAATTTTCTCTCTCCTTTGCTCTTTCTACAACAAAGCTCAAATGCAATTAATGAGGAAGAAGTCTAAGGCCACGTGAAATGATGAGTGATGCCAACTAGTGTGATGTCCTTTTTGGCTTTCTGTCTTTGCCAGGTGGAACACAAACCCTCTGTCTGAAGGAGGGAGAATATTTCTAAAACCGACTTGCTGCTTCTCAGATCTGAATTTTTTCCCCAGATGCCCATCATGGATCCAGCTTTTCCATAGACTATTGAGCATTCAGATATTAATTGCTGCTGTCCTGTCGCTTCTGCCAACCATCCCCAAATTAAGGCTATTAGAAAGCAGAAGGTTTGATTTGGCCTTGATGTGGGAGACAATAATGGCTGAAATAGGAGGAAAAGAAAGAGGGAGAAAGTCAGGAACTGTCGGATCAGACCCATCATCTCTGCACAAACAGGTGGAGACTTTTTGGAGAAACCAATTTCTTCCCACTTCCCTAACCATTTTAGGTTAATTTTGACCTGTATTAGGTAGATAAAGATAAATGTGAATTTTAAATTATATTTAATCTTCATTAAAGTAATTATCTCTCTTAATGAAAAATTTGCTGGGTTGTGATTGTGCAGTGGAGTAGAAAATCCTAAGTGAATAAAATCAATTTTATTTTCAGGCTTGCTTTTCTGTCCATTAATAAACAAGGCACAGAAAATATATTTGCTCTGAGTCATGCAGCCTGCTCCTAGCTCAGGTAAAGCCTTACCAAAGCATGAATGCTGGCTCTGTTTCTGACCCTTCATTTTTCAACCTAAAGGAGAACCTTCACCCTATAAAGGTGTCCCGTGAGTTTTCATATTGGGGCTGTTTACTGGGCTCAGCAGTGAGACAAATGCAGGTGATAACTCACACCCAAACGACTGCTCTAATTGAACAGAGTTTGTGTGGTGTGGTGTATTTCATCTCAGTGCTCTGGCTTATTAATCACATAAGTATGAATTAGACTCTGGCATGCTTATGTTTTCTAATGTATGAAAATTGCTTATTTATTTCCGTGCTGGTACGATGGAAAGAAACAGACTGGTTCTAAATAGCAGAGTACTGTAGTGTGAAGCAATTAAATGAGTGCTGCATGCCCTTCAGAAGGAGGTAATGGGGACTTGGTGCCAACTAATCCTCACTGCTACTGGTAACATGAAAAAAGACATGTCAGAGACGAGCATACATTTGTCCATATTTCAGTGTGAACATGGGAGCCTAATATTGTCGTTAAATCTTAAAATTTAGCTCATATGAACTTTGTTGATTGGCTTAGTTGAAATTTTTGAAAAAACACACGAAAGAGGTAAAAAGAGCATCATCCATGTGGAGGCAAGAATTAGAAATGCTGATGACAAACTTTACATGTAGTTCTCTTCCTTTTATGCACCCATGGGAACCCTGGCCAGAATACACTGAATGTTCAAGGCCAGTTGGAGTGTAGGGGCCCTGTCCAGAGGACACTGGATGTTCAAGGGCACTCTGAGTGTGGGAATCCTAATCAGAGGGTTCAAGGCTAATTTGCTGTACAAAAGCTAGGATGCAACAATCTATACACTGGGCAGCCGTGCCCTTCTATAATCCAAAAGACTGATGTCACTATTTTGGCAAGAAATCTCTTTTGTCTAAGTTAGTATGAAGTAAGTTACTAACCGGCCTGTGCGGAGCTGCATTGTGGGGAAGATGTATTGGCTGTTTTTACTAGGATGACTCCAGTGTTTACTTCTGTATTAGTAAGAGCTACCTCTGCAAAGCTATTTTGAAGAACTGCTTTGTCTAATGGCTCCTTGGACTACAATAAAGACTCTTTCATACATCTTCAACTTCTTATGTCTTCTGTCTGATACCTGGCATCCAAGGACATCCAGCCTCTGGCAGAGGGACTTGGACCTAACAGTTAGCATAGTGAAGCAGGATAAAGGAGCAAGTACTCACTCCCACAATTGCTGCACTGAACAGGATCAAGGAAGAATTGACTCCGACAGCACCAGTCTCCCCCTAAAACTTAATAACAGATGCAAAACCATAGTGTCCACATACTCCCACTCCTGCTGGTTGGGGCAGCTTGAGTACGGAGTGTGAAACCGCTCTACACTTCCTCCCATTGAGTATGAATTTCCATAGATCGAGTCACTGACTTACCTGTTACCAATTATGAATTAAATTACATGGTGCCTACTATAGGCCAGGTTCTGTTCAAAGTACTTCTTTATGTAACCTTCATAGCAACCCTAAGAAATAGTGACCCTTCCTGTTCTCATTTTACATATGACAATATGGAGCCTAGAGAGATTACACAAAATGCCTAAAGCTACAGCTGGTGAGTGGCAGAGCCAGGATTCAAACCTGGCCAAATTGACCCTAGAGTCCATGCTCTTAATTGCTCTGCCTCCTCGATTCTATTATTTCTGGGTGACCAAAGTCACATCATCGAACCCCTCAGACTCTGGTCCCCTGTGAAAGGGCAGAGGTAACATTTACCGAGGTTCTATTTAGGGACCCTGAGAGGCTCTTTAGAGATGTTATCTCATCTGAACTTTACCATGACCCTAAAGCAGGCCAATTCTCTCCATTTACATGTGAGAAAATTGGCTCAAAGACATTTTGTAGCTCCAAGGTCACAGGAGTGGAAGAGATGGAGCAAAGTTTCAGCCCCAGGTTTCCCTATTCTAGAGCTTATATTTCTTCTGCTCTATTATGTTGTGAAGCGCTGGAGGGACCATATCACACAATGGATGTGAAAGCAACTAACACTGCCTGGTACATTAAACACATAACAAAAGCTGGCCTGGCAAGTGCTTGACAAACTGGAATGTTGTCATTATTGTCAGCACCTTGGTCTGATGGCAGCAGAGGAAAGTGTGCTGAATGGGAGGTTGTGCCATCTAGGAGGCTGATCTATTACCAGCCAATTGTATGTTTACTGCGCTTATCACTAGGAGACTTTAGTTCAGAAAGTTCTGAAATAGAAAAGACTGATCTAAATTGCTTAATCACAAGATGTTCCTCTTGATTTTGTCCTAAACACACAGCTTCTGTAACTGTAAGGAACAGGATAGGCAAATTGCTCTTTGAATCTTTGTTCAGATTGATAATAATAAAGAACCATATAAAGGATACTGCAACACCATGTACTCACTACCCTAGTAAGTTTTAGCAATATTGATCCCAGATAATTTTTTAAAATGTAAGTAACTACAGATAGATTAAATTCCCCTTATCAATTATATTATCTTTTTTCTTTCTTTCCTTCTATCCAACTGCCATCATAAATTTGTGAATTTCCAATTCATATATTTTACTTTTTAATTAATATGTATGTGGATGACATTATTTTAAGTATTTCCATAAGTAGTAATGTACTTCAACTTACTACTTCCATAATTTCATGTTAGTGAGATTGAAGCATTTCAACTCTATTTTTCTCACTAATTGCCATGTAGTATTTGATACTCTGAATATGTCATTTTTCTTTTATAAACCAAAAGAAGGAAATTAAACATCAATAGCCCTGCTCAACAGTATAAGTTTCTATTCAATTTCTTATGCAATGTAATACACATCTTATTTTGGAGGTCTAAGTATGTCTTTAATTTTAATTTTAAGTGCTTTATCTTGCCCTGGCTGGTATTGCTCAGTTGGTTGAGCATCGTCCTATGCACCAAAAGGTTGCTGGTTTGATTTCTGGTCAGAGCACATATTCAGGTTGCCGGTTGGATTTCTAGTCAGAGTGTATGCTGGATGCAACCAATTGATGTTTCTCTCTCACTTCCTTTCTCTCTATCTCTCAAATCAATAAAAATTTATTTTAAAGTAAGTATTTATCTTTCATTTTTTATTTTGGAGCAGTATCAGGAACTCAAAACATAAACTCACAGAATCATATTTATTTGGAGTCTCCTCTCCTTTTCTTTCCCAAGACATCAGTGACAAATGGCTTCTTATTACATATCAAAAACATTATGCTAAGTGAAGTAAGCCAGTCAGAGGAAGCCTGGTCTCACTCACATGTAGAATCTAATGAACTAACAAGTGAAATAGAGACAGAGTCATAGATAGAGATTAGACTGACAGCTGTTGGGGTGGGAGTAAGGCTGGGTGGGGGGAGTAGAGGGGTTGAGTAAAACAGAAAGAGAAAGAACTCATGGACAAGGCCACAGTGTGGTGACTGCTGAAGGAAGGGGGAGGAGGAGGAGTGCATGAGGTGGTGATTGGTAATTGACAGAGACTTGACTTAGGGTGGTAAGCACACAATAAGTATACAGATGCTGTACTGTAGAACTGTGCACCTGAAATCTGTGTAATATTGTTAACCAGTGTCAACCCAATAAATTTAATAAAAAGGGGGAAAAATCTAAAATGAAAAGTCACCACAAAAGTGGGTGGAACTGTCTTGACTTTGTTTCTGAAGATTCTTATTTGTGAGGTGGATATGCTTAGACCTTTCCTCAATCCCATATACATTTCCCTTTAAGTATAAGAATTTCAGAAGCAGAAAATCAATTACAGGTCTGCAATGACCTACACTGTAGAGTAGTTAAGGATGATTGGTAGGTTTTTTTAATAGTTACATTTTAAATTTAAAATGGAATTGAACTGGAAAAAATAAATTACAGAGACATGCCCTTCTCTGTACAAGATAAACTGTTTGGTAGAGTGAGTCATTTCTGGATGTTCTGGTCCTCTCCCCAGAATTAGCACTTTATGTCTTAAGATTCCCATTGCCAATCTCTGCTTTTCCAAAGAGGGCTCTCACAATTATGGGAAATGTTCTTTTTTTTAACTTAGAAGAAATAAGTTGTCTGTTTCCATCATGTGTAGTACTGTAATGCATCTCTTTTATTTCCTTACATAAACTGGAGGTGGAGGGGAAGAAACACCTAATTTCTGTCATTCTCTCTTTTAGCAAACGCTCACATCCTCATTAAAGCTGCAGAAACATGACAACACCTGCATCGGGCCACCTGCTTCTGTTTGTGTGACACAAATTCCTCTCAGAGGTGACATTGGAACTACTACAAAATCTCGGAAGTTTTGAGGGTTTCTTGGTCTGTTTTTTTCAGGGAAGGAGTTTGCTTGCCTTGTTAGAATTTAGGCCTTGGTACATGGGGTTCTAATATTTTAAGAAAAATAGCTTAGATTAAAGGTGACAATAAAATCTTCATTAAAACACTGAATTATTTAGCAATGACGAACAAGTGCTTTTCTGAGATGACCTGGATATTTATCCATTGTCTTTTTGGGAGTTTCCAAGAGCATGATTTCTGGAGCCAGACGACGTAAGCTCAAAAGGCTTTGCCATTTACTAGCTGTGTGGTCTTGAGCAATTTATCTAACCCCTGTGTGCCTTGCTTCCCTCATCTATAAAGTGACATGTGAGAATATAGTGCTTCATAAATTAATATATGCAAAATTCTTTAACAATGCCAGTTGCTAACACAGTAAATGAAGTGTGTGTGTGTGTGTGTGTGTGTGTGTGTGTGTGTGTGTGTTTAAATCATCTGTGATGTGTTAAGCCTTATTATAGGTACAAGGGAGAAATTGGTGAGCATAATATAAATGTTTTTGTTGTCAAAGGACTCTTATTCTAGTGGGGAAAACAGAGTAAATAAGTAAAATAAATAATAAAGATAAAATAATGTTCATAATTCCTTATACTGAAATTAGAAATTGCTAACTGAATGTTTATTTTGAAGTTGAGCAAATATATAAGCCCTTCTTAGTTGTATCAAAAATTCCAGAGATTGTACAATTTGGTCTGGGCTATATATAAAATATGAACCTAATATTGTGCTTGCCACATTTTTATGTTGGAGCATTGTGCCTTTATCTTTTGTCAACACTCTTTTATGGAGATGGACCACTCCTTTGTAAGGATTTCCTTAGACCATTTAATTTGATCAATTTTAACTTGACAATTTACATGTAAGGGGATTGCTTACTTCCAATTCTCCATTGCAATGGACTGCAATAGATGAGGACTGAATCAATCTCATTCTATCTTATGTTCTATCTCACATTATGCCTGATTGGTATAGGTATATATCATAACTGATTGGCTCAGAAGACATGGAAATGGAATTACTTCAAGAATATATTAAACATAAAAATCTGTAACTGAAACATGGCGAGGCAATGTAATTTGCCAATTGTGAGAATGGTGTACTCATAAGATGCAAAATAATAGTACTTCTGAAACCCTAGTTTATTACCAGAAAAGGACACATAATAGCAACAGTGAATTGTATCAGAACAACAGTAAGATACCATTACAACTAGAGCTGGCTTCACAGCAAAGGGTATGGCGAGGCCAGGAGTCAGCTCCATTGTCCTCCACTTGGAGGGCCATATCAGATGTCCTTACACTGTGAGATCAGGAACAAATTACCTATGCTGGATCACTTAGAACCAGAAGGCCCAAGATGGAGTCTCAAGTGGGGCTCTCATATCCCTGTTGAGTGTGTAAGTAAATTATTGTTATACTAGAGGCCCAATGCACAAAGATTTGTGCAGAATGGATCTTCCTTCCTCTGGCTGCCGGCACTGCCTTTACTCTAGCCAGAGCTGCCTTTCTGCCTTCCCATGCTGCCCAGAGGCCAGGCCGCTTGGTGCCTATGTATGCAAATTAATCCACCATCTTGTTGGGTTAATTTTCATACTCAGTCCTGATAAGCTGGTGTGTGTCACAAAGGTATGGTCAATTTGCATATCACTTTTTTATTAGTGTAGATGATCAGACCCAATGTCAGAGCCCTCTGGGAATCCCATGGGAACTGGGTGCAAACCATTTGTCTTGTTCTAATTAATAAAGAATGCTGAAATACTCTGCCCCCAAATTTGCTCCAAAACAACAGCCCTGGCTTTGTCAGGAAGGTTGTCCAGAAGGATGTCCAGTCTAATTAGCATATTATTATTTTATTATTATAGTTATAATGGGGTGGGGCAAAAAGTAGGTTTACAATTGTTTGTATAGAAATTAATACAATAATTAATAAATAACAACACATGAATAAACTCTGTGTTTTGCATACTCACAATTGTAAACCTACTTTGGCCCCACTGGGCCTAGGTTGCATCATTTTGGAATAGATTAAGGAATCTCAGAAGGAAGAGGTCGGTGGGGGGCAGGAAGAGATTAACCAAAGAATTTATATGCATACAGTATATGCAAAACCCATGGGCAGACAATAGGGTGGTAAAGGCCTGGGGAGTAGGAGAGAATGGGGTGGGGGTGAAGGTGGTCAATGAGGGTTAAAGGGGGACATCTATAATACTTTCAACAATAAAGATTTAAAAAATAGCACTATAGAAAAAAAGAGTAGGTAATACAGTCTAGTTCTGATGGTGTTGTTTCTTAGCAGAAGAACTTTTGATAGCTATCTATTGCTTACATCATTTCTTTTACTCAACTTTCATTCTAGCCTCATCTCCTCTTACTCTTCCCACACTGCACACTAGGCACACAAATTTGTCCTGGACATTCCTGATTCCTTGCAAATTAAACTATTGAATATTAGTTTAATTTAAAGCCCTTTAACTAAGTCCTAGGTCAAATGCTCTCTCCTCCAGGGTAGTGAGGCAACTATATAACAAGAGTAGAAATTATTGTCATGATTATTACATATTAATTATTGATGTGCCAAAGGGTACCACACACTGTGTTTGTAGTTCAGCCACCCACTGAGTCTCAGTCCTGCTTTCTCTTGAAAGAAATTGGACTCACATATGCTGGTCCTTTATATAAAACTGGATAAAACATGAGCACAGTCTATCTAAGGCTGTTTCAAGAAAGCTACCCATGAACGGATGATATTTGTGCTGTCACAAAGCTTCCTGAGCATTATAGCTATGCAGTGGTGGGTCCAGCTACGTAGTCCTGTGTGCCTTCAGGGATTTAGAAGTGGGTATAGATGTGATTCTTCTTTTTCTTACTGCAACACCCACTCGGGATTGTCTTATATTTAACAAGACATTCAGACTCACCAGACTCCCATAGAATAGCCTTGACATTAGTCTAATCAGAAGGTGTAGGATGAAACCACAGCTGGAGTCCCTGTAGACTCATTTACAAGGAAATGAAATCTACTTAGAACAGCTGCTTTGGCTTAAAAGCCTCATGCCAGGAGCCAGGATCTCTTGTGACATCTCCAGAGACATAGCTTCCAGAGTCCCCACAGGGGTCAGAACAGAGTCACCACATGCAGAGAAGCCTGAAGATGGGTAGCACATAGGATTTATGGTGCTTCCAGGTTAGATTCATCTGTCTTTCTCATCAATCTTTTTGGTTATAATCAATGTTGCCTAATAACATAGTTGACATATACCATCTTTATGCATTTCCAAGGAAACAACCAGGAAGTGAGCAAAGATCAGACCCTCACCCAGAAAGAGATATTTTTATTTGTTTTTATTACTTAAAAAATACATTTTTTAGTGATTTTAAAGAGAGAAAAATATCAATGATGAGAGAGAATCATTGATTGGCTTGCTTCCTGCATGGCCCTTACTGGGATGGAACCTGCAACCCGGGTATGTATCCTGACCAGGAATTGAACCATGAGCTCTTGGTTCATAGGTCACCCCTCAACCACTCAGCATCACTGGCTGGGGAGGATATATTTTTTTCCAAAATTAGGAACATTGTGGATTTTATTTTTTGGACAGATTGTTTTTATTTGTTGGGATTGATTGCTAGGAAATTTGAAGCATTGTGAGGAGAAGGCAAGGTACTAAGAGAGGGATTTATGATCATGCAGCATTAATTTGTTACATTGGAATTTGAATGATTGTGGTTAACACAATTTTTTGTGGTAGTGTAAAAGTAGTAGTTTCACAATTTAAAGGAAGAAAGGTAAATACTATATCTTTCCTAATTATAACAGGTTTGTTGAGCAATGATGACAAGCAAATCACTTTATTTATGCTAACTCATGGAATTTTCACAATGATAAAAATTAACCCTATTTCATCCTGAGACATTAGAATTCAGAGAGACTATGCCATTTTGTAATTCCTACAGAAGAACCACACACATTATTAATAAGATGATGTAAGGTATTGCCTCTTGAGCTTGCCAATAAGTACACATAGTTTACCAAATCTGTACAATTTTGTCTTATTTTTTCATAAGTTCCATACATATGCAAAAATGTTGATGCTATCATAATTGGACTTCATTAACTATAAATTAACTAGACTAGTTAATGTCTGCAACTTTCATCTTTTAAATTTTTTTTCCCTTTTAATCTTCCTTTATTTTGTCTTTTAAAAAAATGTTTCACAGGTCTTTTTTTCTTTCTTTTTTTTTTGCTATTCTGAATGAAACATTTTTTCTCCATATGTTATATCAAAGCACCAAGTATAATTTTGGGACGTAATTATGCTGCATTCATGTGTTTCTTTTTATTTAAAAAATTAGTAGTTTAAAAGTTTTCAGGTATAACAATTTAAAAATAATTATTTTTTAGTTTTCCAATATTTAACTTGATAATATTAGTTTTTATTCTTACTGAATTTCCCAGAACTCTGTATAACACCACAGAATAATAACATACTTACTTTGTCCTTGATTTAAAATCATATACTTTAAAAGTGAATGGTGGGACCCTGGCCAGGTAGCTCACTTGGTTAGAGCATCATTCTGAAACACTAAGGTTGCAGGTTTGATTCCCTGTTAGGGCACATATAAGAATCAACCAATAAATGCATAAATTTCAGTCTCTTAAATTAATAAAAAGTGAATGTTGAGATATGTATTCTTTGTTTAATAAAAAATACTTTTTAAATAATATAAGTGAAATTTTATCACTGAGTTGTTTTTTTTTTTAGGAAAAGATGCTCTTCAACAAAAAGATGAATTATTCTATTCTATTTCCTATACATTTATTAAAGGGACAAAAATTATCAAATGTATTTTTGTAGTTATTGAAAAATTATGTGACCTCTTTCCTTTAGCCTATTTATATTGTATATTACAGTATATATTTCTTAATGTGAGCTATATCTTAATTAACATTCCTAATGTAATGTTACTTAGTCAAGGTATAAAAACAACACTTTAAGAGGTCATTTTTAAACAACAGAGAGTAAATTTACAGATGGGTAATAGGATGGTGAAAGATGTGGGAATTAGAATATTTAGCTTGAAAAAGAGAATACTTAAATTATCTCTCTTAGGGGTAAGAATGGTGGTTGAAATTTAAGTTTAAAAGCCTTATATTTGAAAATGTTATTTTTTGATTTAAAAAATGTCCAGAGGGAATAATTAAATAAGAAGTAACAGAAATAAAGACTTAAAACGCATTTCACTGTTAGTCACAGAGCTTTTAAAGGTAAATGTTCTGTTTTATAAGCAAGTGAGTGTTATCATCAGCACAGGTGTTCCAGCAGAGATTGGGTGACCGTTGGATGACCTCTGATCTGGAGCAAAGCTGCTCTGCTGCCTGGTGGGTGGAGAGGTTGGCCTGGGTGGTCTTCGAGGTATTTTTCAATTGCAAAACTATACAACTATGCTACATTATCTCTATTCCATAAGTATTTTTTTTCCACTGAGGTGGTAGACAGAATTCTGAAATTGCTGTCCTGATCCCTTACCTTTGGTACTTTTATGCAGTAAGGTAGGAAAACTTAGCTCCATATACCTCTTTCTAGTAAAGCAGTATACTAGTAAAGGTCCTCAAAACATCAGAGGGAGGGAAAGTCTCAGAAACTTAAATATCTGGACAGAGCAAATTATTGAAAATGAGAAAAAAGGAGGACTGAAGTAGTTTTAAAGAGATACTAAAGATGTTCTTTCATCCTGAATCCAGGATAGAGAGTTGTGAGCAGATCGGAACCCAAACTAGCACGGGAACCAAGAGCACCTTAACCGACCAGGTGAGCTCATTCAGCTGAGCTGAATGAAGATTCCTGAAAAAGAGACAAATATTTCCTGTTGAAAACCATAGATTTTAAGTTAGTTGTAATTTCTTTATTTAAGCAAAACCTGACTCATACAGATGTCTAATTTTCTAGGTATTAAGCTAGAAACTAAATTTCAACCTTACAAAAATATTATAATAAACTATTATAACAATATTATAATGATTAAAATAAAGTTATATTAATTTTTAAATTAATAAATGAAGTGTCATTTCCAGAAAAATAGAAAATTTAACCTAGCCCTGGACAGTGTTGCTAAGTGGTTAGAATGTTGACTCAGACACAGAAGGGTCTCAGGTTTGATACCTGGTCAAGTGCACCTACCTGGAATATAGGTTCGTCCCCATGCCAGTTGGGGTGCATGCAGGAAGCAACCAGTTGATGTGTCTCTCTCACATTGATATTTCTCTCACTTTCTCTCTCTCTCTCTCTCTCTCTCTCTCTTTCTCTCATTGATGTTTCTCTCACTCTCTCTCCCCACTTCCCTCCCACTCTATCAAAAATCAATGGAAAAATATCCACAGTTGAGGATTAACAACAAAAATTTAACCTATGCCATGCAGGTAGTCAGTGGGTTAACTGACATGGGGATCTGAATCATTTTTTAATTCAACAGCAGTGTTCTTCTTCTTCCAATATATTAAGGAAAGGGGCTTAATTACTTTTCCTTGTGGCTTAAAAAGCCATGATCAAATATGCTTCATCCTGTGAGGGCCGGAAGTATTTCTATTTTTGAAAAAGATTTTATTTTTTTGAGTCAAATAGCGCTTTTTGAATATAGCTTATACATAAGAAGGTGTGAGGAAATGCATAAATTTTGGCTCCTGATGAATTATGAAATAAAAATGTACATTGAAGTTACTTTGAAAATGCAATCCATGTTAGAGAATAATGTGTGGCAACTATATGCAATCAGTGTAGATGAGATGAGAACATCATTCTGTTACACTTATATTAACTCTAATCACATTTTGTAGCTGATGCTCTTATGAGGGCTGCCAACTAACATTTTAGGCAAATGAAGAGCTAGGATATATAGCTTTCAGAAAGCAGGCACCTCTCCTGTCAAATAGGTAATTACAGAGGCTATGACTCCATTAGGAAAATGCTGGCAAATCAATGTAAGCCCTAAGAGCTCAGATCCTTTGTAATTGATTGAGAGATTCAGTGACTTCAATGCAATTGAGTTTCAAATGGAAGAAGCCAATATTTGGCCAGATGGCTGCCATGAATTCCGGAGGGAGTTTATGAATTTTAATGAGAGCAATGGCTACACAATTTGAGTCACAAGTGCTAATACTAAATGAAATATGCAGATCAATATAGAAATTGCAACTTGGGCTATCCAAGCATTCATTTGTTGTATCTTGATGCTCATATTTATTTCTGCAGGTATGCAATTGCTTATCATACAAGGTCTGGAGGGACTTGTTAATGCAAATCACAATTGATATTTGAAATTATAGCCTACTTCTTATTTCTGCTGAGATGACCCATTGCATAGTTTAGGATAATTTAGAGATTAAGTGTCCAGTTTGTGCAAACAAGAAACATTTGAGTTTATTTATTCACTCAACAGTTTCTACAAGGTTAATGTGAATAAAATACAGGATATGAGGATAATATAGAGATGGATCAGACATGGTTATGAATTGTGTCCTAGGAGAACACATTTAAAAATTAATAACGTTGGAGAGAGAAATAATTTTAAGAAATGATTATAATACAAGACCGGAAGTTATAAGTATCCTAAGAGAGGCACATGTAATGAAGCTGTAATGCTGTTCAGTAAGTAGGTTCACCTATTGTACACAATTACATAAATAGCAATAAGGATGGAGACTTCTGGTAATATCACCTTAGGTAATTCTAACTAACATTTAGAATAAAAATAACAGTTTTAAAGAAACATATACTTGAAGTTATAGAAGAGTCAAAAATATACTGAAGGGTTGTGGAGCCAAGAATTGTGTGAAGACATATTGAGAGTGATGAGAGCAGTGTTCAAGTTTCTTACATTTGCAGATTATTGAAGAGATGGTCAAAATGTTGAGAAGTGCTTTTGACATTTGACAGCCTTGCAGGGTTAAAGGGACAAAGTTAGTCCAGGGTCTGTCAGAACTAGGGGCCAGAGTAACAAACCTGAAGGGCCACACATTCCAGGAGTAAGAGTAACTAGGGTATGAGTTAGTCCAGCCTTACTAAAGGGGAAACCCAGAAAAACACAACCCCCAGAAGTAGGTTAAGGTAATTTCTGGTACTTCCAGGTGACTAGCTCAAGCAACAGAAAATCATTTCTGAAGAAAGATAGTATCATTGGAAGCTTAAACTTATTTATCAAAATACCATGCCCATCACATGATAAAAACTGACCTGGCACACTGAAAAAAAGCAGATATGAATGAGACCAAGCAGAATTTTATTCACAGAAATAAAAGGCAAGCTTGAAAACTTGTAACAGTTGAAAATTATAAAAAATAATGGAGAAATTCCAAAAAGAAACATGGAAACATTTCTAAGAGTTAAAATTCCGAGTAGTGCTACTTCCTTTAAATAATGTATTCTGCTATGCATTTATATGTAATATACATTTTTCTATATGTAATATATTTCACAAAAATATATATGTGTATGTGGGTGCTAATAACATGTTTTTATCAGATTCCAAAGAATATGTTAAATCTCTGAAACTATGATTTTATTCAAACTTTCATAGCAATCTTAAGAAAGAGATGATATAATTATTTTATCATGCAGATGGGTAAACAAAACAACTAAGGTAAGTTTAAGGCCACACATCTGGGACATAGTAGAGTCAGATCACACCTTGGTTTCAACTGCAGCTCATACATAACTCGAGGCCAGCAAAGGCTGATGCTTCTGTGAAGAGTGTGTGTTTCTGAAACATGGCCAGGCTCAAAGTGATGCTGACAATGGCTACATCTTCTCCAGCCACTGATACCAGAAGTTCTTAAAGAGATGATGATCTTACTCTGCTGGTATTACTTTCAGCCAAGAGATTTCTGTGACAAGTCAACTGGGGCCTCTAAACGAACTTACAGAATTATCCACAAAATCACCTCTTTGCAGCCTACATACGTCTCTGGCATGAGGGTATGGACCACTGGGTCCCAAGGAATGAAAACTTCCATTTCTCTTTTCTTCTTTGACTGTAAGGAGGAACCAACCCTCTGGTCATGTTACTGTGTAACATATAGCTCCATGTTATTTTATTTCCAGAGCTTAGTGGCTTTTTCCTACCATTAAGTCCTCTGTGGGATTGGTCCTTTCCCACTCAGAAAGTGCCCCCTAGCCTTTATGCAAATTGCTCTTTCCCCCACACCCCATCGGAGCTGGCTTCTCCAGGCAGATGTTTGGAGAAACAGATTTGGCCAACCTTTCTCCATAGTGGTGGGACCTAAATGTCTTTGAACTAGGAGGTTCACAGTTGGATTTCTGGTCAGGGCATATGCCCAGGTTGCTGGCTCATTCCCCAGTGTATGGCATGCAGGAGGCATCCAATCAATGATTCTCACTCATCACTGATATTTCTATCTCTCTCCTTCTTTCTTCCTTTTCAATGTATATTGAAAAAAAAAAAAGAAATGGAGCAGATTAAGGGACATAGGGGCAAGAATCCACATTAGGAGCAATGATTCAAGGAACTAGGCACCTTCAGAATGGAGAGGTGAGGCCAAACGAAGCAGGGCATAAATTTGGGCTGTCTTAGGAGACAGGAGCTCTAATTAGTAAAAGTGTTTAAACACTGGACAGTTAGCTGCCTGTTAAGATTAGGTACAGGGTTCTTGCTATAAAGGTGTAATCGGTGTGGACCCCTCTCAAGTCAACAGCCACTATTTCCTTGAGAAATGTGTTGAGTGTTAATCAGTCAATGTGCAAGTTTTAGACCACAGCTTACTTGTAAGCAGGAGTTGCTTATATAAAATGGATGTTTCCTATTATTAGGAAAAAAGAGGAAGTCTTTCTTTTTGGATAACCACATTTTATGCTACATCATTGACTCGGGAAAGAACTGGTATTGTTGTTTCTAGGCAGCAGAAAACTGGAGGCCCAGGCAAGAACATGGATCTGAATTTATTTATTTATTCCCCTGTCCATCTTAGATACATATCTTTATTTCTGGTTAATTCTCTAGCTAAACTGTATAGTGATCATGATACACCATGTGGGTCAGTAAGAATTCGCTTTGCAGTTGAGCCAATAAATGACCCGGCACAGGACCCCTTTAGCCCAGAATCTGATAGAAGATTTGTGCCTTTGAGTGTTGTGTGGGTAAGAAAGAAAACACTCTTAAAGGCATTGTTTTCTGAATACTGGTGCCAAGTAAACAAGGCTTTCACTTACCAAAGTAAGTCATTTAATACTAGGAAAGTGGGAAGAGCTCCAAGCTCTCTGATTTCTGCTTCTCTGACCTGTTTGGTGTTACAGAAGCTTAGCCTTTCTAATCAGTTTTATCTCAATAATCTCTGACTTCCGAGACAGCAGTAACAGATCTAACTGGGCAGAAAAAAAAATTCCCCTGAGAACCACTTTGATTTGTAAACCTTGGGTAAGCAGTTTAGTGAGAGAATCTTGAACCCTGGAGGAATCATATCAGGGTTTAATAAACCTGAGCACAATGGAGACGCTTAGATCCACAAGGTTTTATTTGAAGGCAAAAGTGAAGACAGTGGAAAAAGCAGATGTCTGGTTTCAGCCGTAGAACATAAGTCATGGATGGTTTTACTTTTAAACTCAATCACAGCTTAAAAGAGTGATAATTCACAGTAGGTTTTTGTTTTTTCCTTTCTGTGCTCGAAGACCTGAGCTCCCGAGGATCTTAAACATAGGCCTCTGAGTAGGCAGATTAGCCAAGGGAAGAATAGTTCTATTTTTCCAGGATAGAAAAAAAAAGTTAGGTATGAAATGTACGCTTCTTTGACTACATTGCCCAATTCTTTTACTTCTCCCG
Organism: Lasiurus cinereus; assembly: GCA_011751065.1. Classification (NCBI taxonomy): domain Eukaryota; kingdom Metazoa; phylum Chordata; class Mammalia; order Chiroptera; family Vespertilionidae; genus Lasiurus; species Lasiurus cinereus. The sequence goes on from JAAGEH010000389.1 coordinate 6,198,742, forward strand.
ATGAAAGATCCATATTTTACATTTGTAATGTGCAAAACATAAAGGCTTCAGATCAAAGTTTCTGGTGGCTTAAAATATTTCTTGAGTCTGATCACTAGGCATTTATTCCCCTTTGAAATTTCCGCCATTTACAGTCTTAGCTCTGAGTATTACAAGCTCTGGAATGACTGCTTTTATACTCAGGTTTTGGATATGTCCTTTGCTACTTGTATATGCATTAAGCAATACAGGCAATTCAGAATCTTGGCAGAGGTTCCCTTTTAAAATTATTTCCCAAGAGGAATGTATAAATGAGAACAGAGAAGAGGATGGGAGAGAGAGAGAGAGAGAGAGGGGGAGAGAACAGGGTGATGGATCAATCCAAGAAAAAAAGATTGAAGTTTTAAAAGGTAAATAGTTATTTAGTTGCACTTTGGAGATTAATTCCATGTTGTACAACTGGTTGACCACAGTCATTTTACCCTAGCCTGTGGCTGTAACATTGTGTTAACTTTCAGCAACTCTGTCATGGGATCCAACATTTTATAAATAACTAGAGGCCTGGTGCACAAAATTCATGAATGGGGTGGGGGGGTGTCCCTCAGCCCAGCCTGTACCTTCTCCAATCTGGAACCCCTCGAGGGATGTCCAACTGCCCATTTAGGCCCAATCCTGGTGGGCAGTCGGACATCCCTCTCACAATCCAGGACTGCTGGCTCCCAACTGCTCACCTGCTTGTCTTCCATATTGCCTCTAACCACTTCTGCCTGTCAGCGTGATCATCCTAACCACTCCTCTGCCAGCCTGATTGATGCCTAACTGCTCCCCTGCCAACCGGTTTGCCCCTAACTGCCCTCCCCTACAGGCCTGGTCCCCCCTAACGGCCCTCCTCTGCAGGCCTGGTCATCCCTAACTGCCCTCCCCTGTAGGTCTAGTCCTCCCCAACTGCTCTACCCTGCAGGCCTAGATCCCCCCACCCCAACTGCCCTTCCCTGCAGGCCCAGTCACCCCCACGTCCCTCCTCTGCTGACCTGGACACCCCTAACTGCCCTCCCCTACAGGCTTGATCACCTCAAACTGCCATCCCTTCCAGGCCTGGTCCCTGCCAACTGCCCTTCCCTGCCAGCCATCTTGTGGTGGCCATCTTGTGTCCACATGGGGGCAGGATCTTTTGACCACAGGGGGGCAGCCATCTTGTTTGTTGGAGTGATGGTCAATCTGCATTTAATCTTTTATTAGATAGGATAGAGACCTGGTGCATAGGTGGGGACCAGCTGGTTTGTCCTGAAGGGTGTCCCATATCAGGGTGGGGGTTCCCTTGAAATGTGAGAGGTCTGTGGTGGTTTACAGGCCTGCCATGCCCCCCTAAATGAGGGGTCTGTGGTGGTTTACAGGCCTGCCATGCCCTCTAGCAACCCAAGGGGAGGCCCTGGTATCTGGGGTTTATTTATCTTCTACAATTAAAACTTTGTAGCCTGGAGTGGAGCAAGCCTCCTGCTCGCTCTATATGGCAGCCATTTCTGTTGGGATTTATTTATCTTCTATAATTGAAACTTTGTATCCTTAAGTGAAAGCCAAGACAGGTCAGGGATACAGAAGCTTGGCTTCCTCCATTGCTGGGGGCAACCCTAGCCTCCTGCTCTCTCTAGTTCCATGGCTGCTGCCATTTTTGTTGGGAATTATTTATCTTCTATAATTGAAACTTTGTAGCCTGGAGTGGAAGCCTGGGCCAGCCAGAGTGTGTGGAAAGCGTGGCTTCCTCCATCCCCGGGGAAACCCAAGCCACCCTCCTGTTCGCTCTGTGGCCACAGCCATCTTGGTTGGGGTTAATTTGCATACTTGCTCCTGATTGGCTTATGGGTATGGCTTGTTGGCATGACTCTGTGGGTGTAGCAGAGTGGTGGTTAATTTGCATATTACTCTTTTATTAGATAGGATTTACGGTGGAAACCATTTCCTTTGGGATGGCTTTCACAGGCTCCAGGAGTGATTAGATTCAGGGGTATTTTTGTAAGGCTCATTTGTATAGATGAGGTACATTAAAGCAGCAGGAATATACAGAGAGCAATATGAAAAATGATCCTATTTTTTATATTAGTGAATTTATAATTGACCTCAAGAAGAGAAGTCAACCCCCTTTTAATCACTTTAATGCTTTTTTCTAATGTCTCCTTTTTTATATTTTGAACTAATTTCTGGTATACACATAGTAGTTTGAGAGCACTATTGAATTCTTATGACATGCCAGCTAATATGCTAAGCACTTTTACATGAATTACATCAACTAATCTTCCTAAGAGGATCATTATTTAATCACATGTGGTAGGTTCTGTCATTATTTTGATTTTCTAGATGAAGTCACTAAGGCTGAGTTGCCTATGGTCATGGAGAAAGGGCTCATATAGCTGGTACGTTGAGGATTGAGAATTGGCTGCCACTCAGTCTAGCTTCCAAATTTGTGCATGAATCACTCTGCTCTACTGCCTCTTGATCAGTGGTTGCTTTGATAACAGATAACGGAAAGTTTAAGGTATATATAATGTGTCTTTTTATCTGTGCATAGTATATACATGCATAAATAATATTATCAGTGTCTTTCATATTATTTTCTGTCAGAGCTTCCAACTTCTTTTGGAGCATGCTTTTTCTTCCTTACTAATAGGCTCTGTACACTTTGTCATGAGACTGGACACATAACTGTTATTTAGATCTCTCTCTGGCAAGTGTATTTTATAAGCTTTGTCAGGGCCTCTCTTTTGAGGAGTTGCTTTATCTTCCTTTTCTCCCAGGGCTACATCAGTCCTACCTCTGGCAGAGACTAGAAAGAAAACAAAAACAAAAAACTTTTAATTTTGAGATCACATGCATATGAACTAAGATTAGATTGTGCTTTGGCACATGTTTTGCTTTAGTGTGTGCATACGTGTGTTTATATATAGGCATATATGTTTTGTGCTAGCATGTGCATATGTGTACATATGGGCACATATATTTTTTAAAGAGCAATTATTTTTAGAATTTTCTTGATTCCAGGCACTTTTAAGTAGTATATAGCATGCTGTATGCCTTTCTTCAAGAAGATCATTAATAAATATCCAACCTCTTCATTATCTGGAATTCTGTTGAACAACGTTAACTCAAAAAATAATCATTTCAGTCTTATATCTCAATTCTTTTTTAAGGATTTTGTTTGTCTCCCTCATATTACCCCAGCTTTCCCATCTTCCATCTCCTAAATCTTGATCATTTTTTTGTTTGTTTGAATTTCTTTGTCTCTTTTTATTTAATGACTCTCCCTTTCCCATGCATTTACATTGCTCTTCCAGCCTTTTCTTCCTTTTTTCCCCACTTGGGAATTCTTATTTATCCTTGAAGCCTCTGCTTAGACAGTCTTTTTACTGAGCCTTCTACAATCTTGCTCCCACTAGCTTGGCCCAGAAGAGCTCTCTGGGCCCCCACAGTGTGCTGGGCACAGAGAATACTTGTAGGAGCTATTGTTATGCCACTTGAGTGATCTGTCTATATGCTTGATTCCCCCTTTAGACACTTAGTTTCTTGATCACATCACACAGTTCCAGGTGCAGAGGAGGGACACATGGTGGGAGTTGATGAATATTTGTTGAATTAATAAATATTTAGAGCCCAGACCGGTTTGACTCAGTGAATAGAGCATCGGCCTCGGACTGGAAGGTCCCAGGTTCGATTCCGGTTGTGGGCATGTACCTTGGTTGCAGGCACATCTCCAGTGCAGGGCATGCAGGAGGCGACTGATCAATGTCTCTCTCTCATCGATGTTTCTGACTTTCTATCCCTCTCCCTTCCTCTCTGTAAAAAATCAATAAAAATATATTTAAAAAAATAAAAATAAATAAATATTTAGAAACATAGCTCTCATGCCCCCTCAGACTCTTCTCTTCAGAAGTCCTTCCTTACATGAACTTCTGTGGCAGGTTCAAACTGTACCATTGACGTGGGAGTTAAGCATATGTTGCTTTGGGACTCTCCCATATGTTACCAATATCTAAATCCTACAATGTTTTAAAATATTTTCTCTATGTTCTCAACTGAATTTTGAGCTAGTTTGGGTTAAAGGAAGATTTTTATAATTTGGGGTCTCCTCAAAGTACCCTAAGTACTACTTTGTATATATTACCTTCTTGACAATATGGGTTATGAATCGTTAAAAAGGCCCTTCAGAAACCTGTGAGTAAGAGCTCCCTCCAAAGCCCAGATTTCACTGTTATTGCCCTTTCACTCTTCATTTCCTCAAACACTGGGCACATGTGTGAAACAGATACTTCAGAGAAGCCCTTTCATTTCTCAGCGGAATCACAGGAAACTCACAGAGGGAAAAGATGGAAGTTGCCTTTTTCTTGTAGAAAGATAAAACATAACAACTGTGGAAATCTTCATTTTTGAGCTTCAATCTTATTCTCTGTGAATGTGCTGTGACAGGTAATATCCTAATATATAAAAAGCCAGGGGTTGTCACAACCGAAACAATCGGACAGATAACCAAACAGCAGGCTGCATGGGGCCACCAGACTGGCAGAGGGGGCAACCAGGCTGGCAGAGGGGTCAATGTGGGATGACTAGGCCAGCAGGAGGTGGCAGTTAGAGGCAATAAGGTCAGCAGAGGAGGAAAGTTGGGAGCAACCAGGCTAGTAAGGGGGGCAGTAAGGGACAACCAGGTTGGTGGGGAGGCTATTGGGGGCAACCAGGCCTCCCCTGAGGGGTCCCAGATTGGAGAGGGTGTAGGCTGGGCTGAGGGGAACTCCCCCATGCATAAATTTTGTGCACCGGGCCTCTAGTATTTCCATGATAGGGTTGTGGTGAAGGGTAAGTGAGATCATGTATGCAAAGCATGGAACAGTGCTTGGAATGAGGTGAGTCATCACTAAATGTTAGCCACTGTTATTATGAGTATTCACCATGGGCACAATTATTTGGAGGAATTCCATAGAAAATACCACCTGGGGCTTATTCTCTTGGTTTATTTATTTATTTATTTATTTTTGTTTGATTATTTTTATTTTTATAAACAAGAAAGATAAAGTGCTTCCTGTGTTCAGGTACAATGCTAAGTGCTCTACATCTTTACATGTATCAACTCATTTAAACCTGTCGATAACTCAATTAAAAACATTCCTTTATTATCTCCACTTCAGAAATTACCTATGAAAGCACAAGAATTGCCCAGTCACACAGCTAATGAACAGCACAGCTGGAATTTGAATGCAGGCTCTTTGGTTACAACATCTATGCCCTTAACCATAATAAAATAGAGGGGCCTCTTATAGAAACATCTACTCAACTTCTAATTTGTGATGAGTAACTATAGCCCTGCCTTGATGGCTTCCACAGCCTAGGATGGGAGAGAGACAAGCTATTACGCAATTACCGATGGATGAATATAATAGGGGTGATAATTAGAGTGATATGATGTTCCAGTTTGCCTGGGATAGTTCTAGTGGACATCTATCAATAATGTTTTCTTTTACACTCAATAGTGAGTTGAAATGAGGTACCATCTCATACCTGATAGCATGACTATCATTAACAAATCAACAAACAGACTAGTGTTACTGAGGATGCGGAGAAAAAGGAACCCTCTTGCACTGCTGGTGAAAATGCAGACTGGTGCAGCCACTGTGGAGAACAGTATGGGGTTTCCTCAAAGAATTGGAAATGGAACTTTCATTTGACCCAGTAATCCCACTTCTAGGAATATATTCCAAGAAAATATAAACACCAAACAGAAAGGATATATACAGCCGTATGTTCATAATAGCACAATTTACAATAGCTAAGATTTGGAAACAGCCTAAGTGCCCATCAGCAGATGAGTGGATTAAAAAACTGTGATACATCTACACAATGGAATACTATGCTGCTGTAAAAAAGAAATGAATTCTTACCATTTGCAACAGCATGAATGGAACTGGAGAACATTATGCTAAGCAAAATAAGCCAGTCAGAGAAAGAGAAATATCACATGGTCTCACTCATTTGTGGAATATAATGAACGGCATAAACTGATGAACAAAAATAGAACCGGAGTCATAGAAGCATCAAACAGACTGTCCAACCTATGAGGGAAAGTAGGGAGGGTGGGGGTAAGAGATTAAACAAAGGACTTGTATGCATGCATGTGAGCATAACCAATGGATACAGACAGTAGGGAGGTGGAGGAAGGAGGGCATGTGTTGGGGGGTGGGGACAACTTAGGATAGGTCAATGGGGGGAAAGGAGACTTATGTAATATTTTAATCAATAAAGAATTTTTTAAAAAGGAATATAACCCTGAAAAAATATATATGTAAACACATTTAAAAGGCTACCAAAAAATTAGTGGGTTGGTTGGATGATAACTTATATGGTCTCTATTAGCACTATTAAGGGGGTGCATAAGAGAGCCTGGGAGTCTGAAAATGGGTAGACCTGACTGTCTGGAACAGGGCTTCATCAGATTGCATCTTATAAGATGAGAAGTTTGCCAAGTAGTAAAGACACATTTGAAGCAAAAGGAAAGGCTTATGAGTGTGAGAGTGCAGGCTGTGTTCAGGAAGGAGCCATAGATTGGGGCTGTTCTAGTAGACTGCTGATTCTCAAACCTGGTTGGGGAACGCTCAAAACTACCCATGCTCAGGCTGTAGAAATGAAATCCAAATCTCTGGAGCTGAACTTTAAAACTCTTCAGGTGATTACAATGTGGTTTGAGAATCTTGCAGGATGAGAAGCCCTTGAGAGGCCAGAGAGAGGTGATAGGTGGGTGGGTGGGAGAGGGGAGCCAGGCAAAGACAGCTCATAGAGGGAGGTGGTCATAACCGAAGGCACTCCTGCTGTTCTTGAATGTCTCATCCTTTGGAAGAGCCTCATCTGGCTGGGGCAAGTGTGGTGAGGCCCTTTCACCCAATTCTTTTCCTTCACACTAGTGACATGAGCTGATAAGCTGCGGATAGTAGCTTTTACCCTCTATGTACAACCTTCCAAAAGGGAACATTATAGCAATAATACAGCTTGCAAAAATTCTCTCCATTACACATAAAACCTTTTAGCAGTACTAAGACTGCCAAGAAATTTAGACATGTGAGGCAGACCTTGCTTTTATATAATGAGGCTGGGCAAGAAAACACCTTAGAACAATTATTTATGTGAAAAAAAAAAACAACCCTAAAAATATATTATTATTAAAAAATTCTCCATAGGTATCTGTGAAGAAAATGGAAGGTTAATTGTCTTTTCTTGTCTGTTGACTATTTGCTAATCTAGCTAATTGTTTAGAAGGGGGAACCAGCTAATGCTAAAGACTGATTTAATGCATAAAGTGAAATTAGAGGTGATGATAATATTGCCTACGTTTTCCATTGCAGAGGGGCTGTTCGCTCTGGAGTCACTGTGGATAGTGTCTAGTGAATATGCTATCTGCCCTTCAGAGTGGCCACTGGGATGATAAGGAAATAAATCAACTCGATTGAATAGGTTTTACAAGCCAGGTAAAGGGACCTCTGCATTGAGCTCTGTGTGTTTGGTGGCTCTTCTTTGTCCTCAGGGACACACGAAGTCTTCGTGGCCCCCTGGAGCCTGCCTCCCCCACTTCTGGGCAACTCTTTGGGTATTTGTGACAATTTCCAACCTGAGCAGTCCTTAGCCTGCTCCCAGGGTTACATGAGCTTTTCTCCTGGGGAGGACTACCATGCTGTTGGTGGGTACACCAAGAGGCTTGATTGGTATAAGCATGGTGAGGGTGGAAAGTGAACTTAGAGCTTGGGTGTGAGGATTGGAGGGTCCACATGCATTCACAGTGCATTTCACAGTGTAGGACAGAGCTCTGGGTGATGGAGGAAGGATGGCTGTCATGTCCTGGCATAGGACTCCAAAGGTTCTGGGGATTATACATTGGCATCTAACCTTCCAGGTCATTGTTAAATACTTGTGCCTAGGCAAGGTGATAGAAGTTGCTTCATCAACCATAATTATGTTATGTGTTTTAAATATTTAGGGTATGGTTTTCCATTTGGACTCTGGTCCTGGACCCTTAAAAAGTTGAGGATAAACCAGGAGCTGGGTCACATAAATGGTACAGAGAAACTATGGTCACCTGAGGGGGATGACAGCCCTCATAACTGCTTCCTAATTAGCTGAACCTCATTTGTCCTGTATTATAAATAGCACCAAGTTAAACAACTCCCAGCACTGGATACAGGTGAGAAAAGGACCACATCATAACATTTGTGACTAGATTAGTTCCTTGCAGAACCAATGAGAGAAGACCATGCTTAGACATTAGCACTTGCTGGTGAATCGGCTAAAGGATGAAATCAGTAGCAACTGAATGCCTCCTGAGTCTCAGGCACTGTATTAACCTCTTGGCTTTTATCTTTTATTCCTTGCAAAGGAAGCATTAAAGATGTAGAAATCTTGCCAAAACCAGTTTGGCTCAGTGGATAGAGCATCAGCCTGCAGACTGAAGGGTCCCAGGTTCGATTCCGGTCAAGGGCATGTATCTTGATTGCGGGCACATCCCCAGTAGGGGATATGCAGGAGGCGGCTGATCGATGTCTCTCTCTCATCGATGTTTCTAACTATCCCTCTCCCTTCCTCTCTGTAAAAAATAAATAAAATATATATTAAAAAAAAGATGTAGAAATCTTTATTTGGGAGACAATGTGCCTCATACCCTATAACAATAAGTTTTATTTGTTGATCCCCAACCAAGACCCAGCTTCTTAAGGTCACATTTCTTTTTCCTAACCCTAATTCCCTCCCATCACAGTGGGAGAGAGCTTTTAAGGCAAAATTATGCTAAGATGCTGATTTTGGTTTTTTCTTTGTTTATTTGTTTTTCATAATGTTTTTTCATTTTGTGTTTTTTTCCTGTTTTATTTTATTTATTTATTTTATTGTTTAAAGTATTACATATATTAGTGCATATATCTCCTTTTTTCCCCATTGACTTTCCCCAGCCTTCCCTACTCACTGTCACAAGCCCTCTTCCCACTCCACCCCCAGTGTCTTGTGTCCATTGGTGTGCTTATATGCATGCATACAAGTCCTTTGGTTGATCTATTTCCCTCCCTCCCCAACACTCCCCAGGCTTCCTGCTGAAATTTGATAGTCTGTTTGGTGCTTTACTGCCTCTGTATCTATCTTTTTATCATCAAGTTATAATGTTCTTTATTTTCCATAAATGAGTGAGATCATGTGGTATTTTTCTTTCATCGACTGGCTTATTTCACTTAGCATAATGCTCTCCAAGTCCATCCAGGTTGTTGTAACTGCTGATTCCTTCTTATTTATTGCAGCATAGAATTCCATTGGGTAAATGTACCATAGTTTTCTGATCTATTAGCTGCTGATGGGCACCTAGGCTGTTTCCAAATCTTAGCTATTGTAAATTGTGCTGCTATGAACATATGGATGCATATATTCTTTCTGATTGGTGTTTCTAGTTTCTTAGGATCTATTCCTAGAAATGGGATTACTGGGTCAAATGAGAGTTCCATTTTTAGTTTTTTGAGGAAACTCCACACTATTCTCCACAGTAGCTGCACCAGTCTGCATTCCCACTAGCAGTGCACAAGGATTCATTTTTCTCTGCATCCTCTCCAGCACTTGATTTATTGATTTATTGATGGTTGCCATTCTGACAGGTGTGAGATGGTACTGCATTGTCATTTTAATTTGCATCTATAGCACAGTCAGTGTCTTTGAGCATGTTTTCATGTGGTTCTTGGCTTTCCTTCTGTCTTTTTTAGAAAATATTCTATTTAGGTTCGTTGCCCATTTTTTTATTGGTGCATTTATCTTCCTTTTATTAAGTTGTATAAGTTCCCTGTAGATGTTGGAGATTAAACCTTTATCAGTGATAACATTTGCAAATAGGTTCTCCCATACAATGGGCTTTCTTGTTGTTTTGCTGATGGTTTCTTTTGCTGTGCAAAAGCTTTGTATTTTGATGTAGTACCACTTATTTATTTTCTCTTTAGCTTCCATTGCCTTAGGAGTAGTATCACTGAAGAAGTTCCTTAGGCATATGTCTGGGATTTCTCTGCTTGTGGATTCCTCTAGTATTTTTATGGTTTCCCATCTTATGTTTAAGTCCTGTATCCATTTGGAGTTTATTTTTGTGTATGCTGTAAGTTGGTGGTCTAGTTTCATTTTTTTGCATGTATCTGTCCAATCTTCCCAACACCATTTATTGTAGAGACTGTCTTGACTTCATTGTATGTTCATGCCTCCTTTGATAAGTATTAATTGAACATAGTGGTTTGGGTTGATATGTGGATTGTCTCTTCTAATCCATTGGTCTATATGTCTGTTCTTGTGCCAGTACCAGGCTGTTTTGAGAACAGTGGCTTTGTAATACAACTTGAAATCTGGTATTGAGATCCCACTTACTTTGTTCTTCTTTCTCAGAATTGTTGTGGCTATTCAGGGTCATTTTTTATTCCAGATAAATATTTGGAGAGTTCTTTCTAGGTCTGTGAAATATGCCAGTGGTATTTTAATGGGGAGTTCATAGAATCTGTGGATTGCTTTGGGTAGTATAGACATTTTAATGATGTTGATTCTACCAATCCAAGAACATGGTATGTTCTTCCATCTGTTTATGTCTTCCTCTATTACTTTTTTCAGTGTCCTGTAGTTTTCCATGTATAGGTCTTTTACCTCCTTAGTTAATTTTATTACTAGGTATCTTAATTTTTTTGTTGCGATGGTAAATGGGGTTGCTTTTTTAGACTCTCTTTCTGTAAGTACATTATTCGTATTTAGAAATGCCACAGATTTCTTGGCATTAATTTTGTATCCTGCTACATTGCCAAATTCATTTATTAAGTCTAATAGTTTTTTTTTATGGAGTCTTTTGGGTTTTATATGTACAATATCATGTCATCTGCCAATAAAGACAGCATTACTTCCTCTTTTCCAATTTGGATGCCTTTTATTTCTTCTTCTTGTTTAATTGCAATGGCTAATAATTAAAGTACTATGTCAAACAGGAGTGGTGAGAGTCGGCATCCCTGTCTTGTTCCTGTTCTTAGGGAAAATGATTTTAAAAATCATCATGCCCATTGAGTATGATGTTAGCTGTGGGTTTATCATATATAGCTTTTATGATGTAGAGGTATGATCCTTCTATTTTCACCTTGTTGAGAGTTTTTATAAAGAAAGGGTGTTGGATTTTGTCAAATGCTTTTTCTACATCAATTGATATGACTATGCAATTTTTATCTCTCAATTTGTTTATGTGATGCATCATGTTTATTGATTTACGGATATTGTACCATCCTTGCATTCCTGGGACAAATCCTACTTGGTCATTGTGTATGACCTTTCTGATGTACTGCTGGATCCAATTTGCTAGAATTTTGTTGAGGATTTTGGCATCTATGTTCATGAGGGATATTGGCCTATAATTCTCTTTCATTGTGTTGTCTTTATTTGGTTTTGGTATTAGGGTGATGCTGGCTTGATAGAATGAGCTTGGAAGTGTTCCTTTCTCTGGAATTTTTTGGAATAGTCTGAGGAGGATAGGCTTTAGTTCTTCCTTGAATGTTTGATAAAACTCCCCTGTGAAGCCATCTGGTCCCGGGCTTTTGTTTGCTGGAAGCTTTTTAATGACTGCTTTAATTTCTTTTATAGTCATTGGCCTATTAAGATGTTTAGATTCTTCCTGGAAGGTTATATTTTTCTAAGAATAGATCTATTTCCTCCAGATTATCCAGTTTGTTGGAATAGAGTTGTTCATAGCATTTTTTAACAATCCTTTGTATTTTGGTGGGGTCTGTTATTATTTCACCTCTTTCATTTCTGATTTTGTTTATTTGGGTTCTCTCTCTTTGAATCTTGGTGAGCGAGGTTAGAAGTTCATCAATCTTGTTTATCCTTTCAAAGAACCAGCTCTTGGTTTTGCTGATCTTTTGAATTGTTTCTTTGGTCTCCATGTCCTTTATCTCCACTCTGATATTTATTATTTCCTTCTTTCTGCTTACACTGGGCTTTTTGTTGCTCTCTTTCTACTTCTTTGAGTTGTAGGGTTAGGTAATTTATTACCATTGTTTCTTTTTTTGTTTTATTTTGTTTTTTTGCAGTAGGTTTGGAGAGCTATGAACTTCCCTTTCAAGATGTCCCATAGATTTTGGATTGTTGCATTTTCATTGTCATTTCTTGCCATGATTCTTTTTATTTCTTCTTTGATCTCTCCGATGACCCAGTCATTGTTTAATAGCATGCTGTTTAATCTTCATGTGTTTGATTTTTTTGATTGTTTTTATTGTAGTTGATTTCCAGTTTTATGCCACCTGGATCTGAGGAGATGCTTGATATGATTTCTATCCTCTTGAATTTGAAGAGACTTTGTCTATGACCCAACATATGGTCTATCTTTGAAAATGACCCATGTGCACTTGAGAACAATGTATATTCTGTGGTTTTGGAGTGGAAAGTTCTGAAGATGTCAATTAATTCCATCTGGTCTAGTGAGTCATTTAGGATTAATGTTTCTTTGCTGATTTTTTGTTTAGAGAATTTGTCTAGTGGTAATAGTGGGGTATTAAAGTCTCCTACTATGATTGGATTGCTGTCAATCGCTACTTTGATATCCTCCAGCAGTTTTTTTTTAATGTATTTGGGTGTTCCTGTATTGGGTGCATACATGTTTACCAGAGTTATTTCTCCTTGTTGGATTGTTCCCTTTAGTATTATGAAGTGGTCTTCCTTATCTCTTGTTATGTCCTTCACTTTGATATTTAATTTATAAGATATAAGTATTATTACCCCAGCTTTTTTTTCATTTCCATTTGCCTGAAAAACCTTTTTCCATCCCTTAACCCTCAGTGTCTGTGTGTCTTTATTTCTGAGGTGGGTTTTTTATAGACAGCAGATATATGGGTTATATTTTCTTATCTAATCCATTACCTTATGTCTTTTGATTGGAGCATTTAATCCATTTACATTTAAAGTTATTATTGATAGGTACTTATTTGTCACCATTTTTTTCTTTACCTCTGTATTCCTTCTTTGCTTCCTATTTTTTTTTATATATATATCAGACCCTTTAGTATTTCTTGCATTACTGGTTTGGTGTTAATAAATTCCCTTAGTCCTTTTTTGTCTGTGAAGCTCCTGATTTCCCCTCCAATTTTGATTGATAGCCTTGATGGGACAGTATTCTTGGATTCAGACCTTCCTTTGCATGACTTTGTATATTTCATTCCATTCCTTTCTGGCCTGATGAGTTTCTGTTGAGAAATAAGTCACTAGTCTGATGGGGGTTCCTTTGTAGGTAACTTTCTGTCTCTCTCTGGCTGTTTTTAAGATCCTTACTTTGTTGTTTGTGTTTTCTAATTCAATTATAATGTGCGTTGGCATTGATCTTTTGCAGTTCATTTTGCTTGGGACTTTGTGAGTGTCCTGGATTTGTGTGGGTTTTTTCTCCCCTATATCAGGGAAGTTTTCTGTCTTTATTTCTTCAAACAGGTTTTCTATTCCTTGCTCAGTTTCCCCTCCTTCTGGAACTCCTATTATGAGGATATTGTTTTGTTTCACATTGTCCCAAAGTTCCATTAGGCCAGTGGTCAGCAAACTGCAGCTTGCGAGCCACATGTGGCTCTTTGGCCCCTTGAGTGTGGCTCTTCGACAAAATACCACAGCCCAGGCGAGTCTATTTTGAAGAAGTGGCATTAGAAGAAGTTTACATTTAAAAAATTTGGCTCTTAAAAGAAATTTCAATCATTGTACTGTTGACATTGATATTTGACTCTGTTGACTAATGAGTTTCCCTCCTGATTTTTAATTTGTTTTTCTAGAAGCTGCTCCTCTTGGGTATTTTTCCCTATCTTGTCTTCTAGTTCACTAATGTGGTTCTCTGATTCTTCTAGTCTACTGTTGATGTTTTCTATTGAGTTCTTTACAGCAGCAATGTCATTTTTCCTTTCTTTTTGGTTCTTCTTCATTTCCTCTTGGTTCTTATTCATATTGTCAGATTTGTCTTCCATTCTTTTCAGCCACCTTATGACCATTTCTCTGAATTCTTTCTCTGGCAGGATGTTGCCTTTATTCCATTTACTTCCTTTTCTGGTGATGCCTGCTTTTCTTTCATATGTGAGCTATTTCTTTGTCTCCCCATGATCTCTCTTCTCTGGGTGTCTGGTTATGTTTTTCTCTCTCTCCTGCATTGATTTAAAGGCACAAAATACAACACTACTAGGTATGATGCAAAAGTCACTGAACAGAAATGTATTCATGATATTAATAACTGCAAATAAAGGTGACCACCAGAGAAAGGCAAATTAGGGGATAGGAGAGAAAGAAGAAGAGAAAAATAAAAAAGGGTGCAAAAATGTAATTGGGAAAAGGAAAAAAAAAGTAGGAGAGAAAAGAAAGAGAATAAGAAAAAAGAGAGGAACAAACTATATATATGGCAAGAAAACTTCAATAGATCAGCCACTATTCCCAAAAAATGCCAGCAACAAGTACCTGGAGATGAATATAAACTACAAACAACAACTAATATCAAGCAAGACAAGGGAAAACAGAAGCAAACGACAGACAAAAACAAAACAAACAAAAAAGAACAAGCAAAACAATCTCACAAACAAGCATAAAAAAATTGATATAATCAACATTCAAGCAAACAACAACCAAAGGACAGAGAGAAAAACAATATTTTGGATAGTGAAGACAGAGAACAAAGAGGTGTATATGGTCTTAGAGTGGGGATTGGAAATTATATATATATGTAGGGTGAAATTTTAACACGGGGTAAAAAAGAAAGAATAGAGAAAATCTAAAGTAGGAAAAAGTAAGAGAAACAGGACAACAAAAGAGGAAAAGTTAGGAAGAGAGTGTTGGCATAAAGGTAAAGTTGAGATGAGTAAAATGATGCTAAAGGAAAGATGAAAATAGAATGTAGGACACTAATTGCAAAGTAAGTAAAGAGAAAATAAAATGACACTTTTTTTAAAAAAGGTAAAATAGTAGTAGTAATGATACTGATTGGAAATAAAAATATAATAATTAAAAAAGTAAAATCAAGAGAGGAAAAAGAAAGAAATTAGTTTCTTAAGTAAAATATGAAAAATTAAAAAAATTAAAATAAAAATGTTCAGTAGTGAAGGTCATTCACTTCCTCTACTGTTTGGCATGCCTGTTTCCTGCATTCCACTGCTCCTCAGTGTTCTAGGTCAGTCCTGATTTTTAAGCAGGCAGTGTGTCTTCATTTCTTGTATTCCTTTATTTGTGATTACACAAGAGTCAATTTGTGATTCAACCCCTGGGTGGCAGTGTTTCTGGATTGACCTCTGAGTCTATAGGTCCTCTTTAGCCAGTGCTTAGATTCTGCTTTTTCTGTGGCACTCAATTACTGGTTAGAAGGTTGCCCCAGAACTAGTTCTCTGATGGTTTTCCTGCTCTGATCTCCAGGTTCCAAAAAACAACAACTTTCTCCTGCTGTCTCTTAGGATGTCCCCAATTGGGTGATCCTATGTATTGGAATAATCAGAAACAAGGATCTTTTAGTATAGAGCTCCTCTAAATCCATGTATTTGTGCCAATTGGGGACAGGTGCTCTGCGGTCTGCAGCTGTTCAGTGGGTGCCATAGTTGTAGATTTTCAGGCTTCTGATAATATCCACTTTCCCCATCAAGATGGCATGGTCTCCGCATCTGAGCCAATTGCTCCAGGAGGGAACCCAGCAGCTGTAGGGGCTGCTTGGTCAGGAGAGCCCCGTCCAGCAGTGCCCCACCATCTCCTGGAGTATAGCTGTCCCTCAACTTACCAATAAACACTCTCTGTGAGACCCTCAGCTGTTCTTTTGTTTTTGTTTTGTTTGTTTGTTTGTTTGTTTAGAAATGACTTTATTTTCTTTCTCTCTTTTTATCCCCCTCTCAACTGTTTTTTTTTTTCCTTCTTATCCTTGCCCTATCTTTTGAGTAAATCACCCCAATTATTAACTTTGTAAATGAAGCTCTAAATAACCTATTTAAGTTTATTCCTATTAGATGGGACAACAGATTGCCAATCTGGTGCCACCTGGGGTGAGAACATGTTAGATTTCCATGCTAATGCCTCATGCATGTTTTATGCCTTAGATTAGTAGCTAATGTGGTCATTGATCATCTTCTGTCATATGAGCTACAAACCTGCTGCTTTGAGCTAATCCTTTTCAAAACTTGTTTCCAAATCAGTATTCAAAGTCCAGACAAAGGTTTCTGGTTTGGAAATGAGGTCATATTCGCTTTTGGTAAGGGTCAAAAACATTTTTCTAACTAGTTGTGCTCTTTGTAGATAATAAAGAGCATAATACATCATTTGAGCAAGTTAGGTTTGAGTTACCGACAAAGGACAAATACTTACTAACATGTAGGCCTGGAAATCCTTTTTGTATCCTATATAGTTTACTTCTGTGCTATTTATAAGTTAAAAAGTGTTGAAAGTTACCATTTGAAAGCCTATTTCATTTCTATGGGAATTACCTAAGCATTTATCCCATTAGGAAGGAAATGGAGAGCATTTTTACTTCCCATTATATAGCTCTGCAATTAGTGAGGTCTAGTTTAAATTCTGGTCTGCTCCCTTTGCAACTGCGGGACCTTAAACAAAGTCCTTATCATCTCTGAGTCGCAGTTTCTCTATGGGAAACATGAGGTTCATGATAGTACTTGGGGTGGTTATGAGGATTGAAGGAGGCAATGAATGGAACACATTTAATAATGTCTGTCACTTGGTAAATACTCATACAAACATTGGTGATTATTTCATTCCTCTTCTATGTAGAAAGTCAATTTAGCTATAATATGGTGAATGAAAATTTCACTGATGAAGTCATGTAGTAATAGCTTACCTCCTCTTTTTTTAGGCAAGTGTAGAAATTCTGTACTATCCATTGAAAAACTGTGTTGCCAAAGCGTTATGTTTATGCTTCAAGGACCTTTTCAATCTCTTCACAATATGAGGAAACCCAAACCCTGGAGGGACTATTTCAATTTTGAACAGGGACACCACAATTTTAACTTAGAAGGAGGGCAAGTTCAAGCTGTGACTCACACAGTCGGCCATTACCAGAAGAAATTGAAAGTTGGCTGATGACAATTCCTTATAGATTTTTCTATGATGATGCTGAGTCCCTTCCTAGTCTTTTTTTCCCCACTTTCTATGCACACATCTCTGCAAATCTTGAAATTAACTCATTCCTAAGGAAAATGGACAGGTGTAGCAATTTGTATGGATTTCTTGGGAATTTGTCCAGGAGCACCAAGGGGAGGCACAGCTGCCCTGGTGCAGGCCAGGCTTGCTGGACTCTGGGCTTGGCTTGCACCATTCCCTTGCAGCTGAATCACAAGCGCCTAGAAGCATTAGGAAGCCATGTGAAGCTCTGAGTGACTCTTTGGCCGCCAATGGCCTCTTGTGTTTGAGGCTGAAGAGCAGAAGTTTTGGTGATTAGGGAATTTAGATTCAACAGTAAACTTCCCAAAGTACAGTAGAACCAGCATGACTAGTGGCAGGGGTGGGTGGTCTGGGTGAGACAGTAAGTCTAAAAGTGTTTACTGGGCAAAATCTCTATATATCTTTGTTTTTTGTTAATTTGTGTTATGGTCAAAGGCATTGGGATGAAGTTGTGTGACCAAACCTACAAACCACTGCAGAATTCACTTAATTAGATTTGCTCTTTCCTGTGGTGAACCTTTGCGGTGCCCTTTAAATTATAATAGAATGTTTCAGAAACAATTAGAGGATAGTTTCCTTACAGGAAACCTGAGGTTTTCTTGATCTATTTTATTTCTCTAACTACAAAGAGTGATGGTAAACATACAAATATGTGCATGCTTGTGAATCAGGCTCTTCTCTTTGAAATAGAAACTAGATATACTGTATATTTTCTCAGTCATTGAGAACAACTTTGCTTAAACATGTCCTCTCTGTTGAATGTGTAATTAAGACCTTCACAAACACCTTTTCCATTTGGAAACACTATTCAAGCATTTAGCACAATGCTGAGAACATGGCCCATGCTTAGCACATTGATAAATGAGCAAGGTTGGACTTCATAGAGAAAAATGCAAGGCATTAAGTTGGAGAAAGGAGAAATATTCAGAGACTCAAGATGATAATGGGCTTAGCAGGTCATAGAGTTGAAGGAAATGCTCTAGAAGTGTTAGACTGCAAAAATAAATCAGAATAAAACTATGGTTGCAATTGTTATTGGGGGGAAATATGGAGGCTGGAAATTGCCTCCTATCTGGAGAACTGTCACAGAGCATGGGCCCTGGAGACAGACTGCTGTATATGGATCCTGAGATAGCTCTTTCGATCTATGGGATCTTGGGCAAGTAATGTAAGTTTCCTCTTTTGTAAAATGGGCATCGTCATAATAATATCTGCCTCAGGGGGTTGGTGAGGATTGGAAACTAGAGCTTACATGAAGGTGATGGGCTATTATAAGCACTTAATAATGGGGGTCATTGTCATTATTACCATGACCTGGGAACATGATACATTTTTCTTTGAGGACATCTTGAGACTCATGTTTCTCTTGGGTTAATAATGTTTGAAATGTGATTTTTAGAGATGCCAGAAACAGATGATTGGGCTGGCTGATAGTCTCCATGTAGCCTAAGAGAATACTAGATCTCCTACTGACTCCAGGTCCTGCACTGGCCCACTTCCTCATTTTCCTTATTGTGCTGATCCTTGTCCAAGTGGCTTTTTGGGGCCCAGATACTGCGTTAGTCCCATAGCAGGACTATGACATTGGTCTGAGTTCCTCTTTTTCTACCAAACCTTGAAAATAATAAAGCTAGCATACCTATCACGTTTGAGGATAATGCTGCCCTGAGAGGGAGAGCTAAGGTCCTGAGTAACCAAGTAAGGACTCGGAGATCAAAACTAAATTAAAAGATGAAATTCACTAAAGATGAATACAGAGCTGGGAAGGGGAAACTAATAAGTGTGAGCTGGGAAGAGTGACTCAATCTAGAGAATTAATTTTTTACTAGTGGCCTGGTGCACAAAATTCATGCACATTAAAAGGTGATTAATTAGAGGAAATAATTTAATATTGCTATTTGCCCTTTCTATATAATAGAAGTGTCAGAAATGAAAGAAAATTAGTAAAATGTATATGAAAACCTTCCTTCTGTCAGAGTCTGGGATGCACTAGGTGACCCAGAGTCAAGCCCCCACCCACCCTCATACACCTCAAAATTGCATGAGACCCAAACCTTGCTGTGCCCCTCCCCAACATTGGGCTAGATCCAGACCTGGCCAGTCCCACCCTTGTCAAGTCCCGCTGGGCAGGGGACGTATCCTCAGGTCCCCTAGCCCACAACCAGGACAGGGGCATGGCCTGAGGTCCCCCAGACTGGGGCATGAGGCATGCCTTGAGGTCCCCTGTTAAGCCTCACCAAGTGGAGGACATGGCCTGAGATCCCCTGTCAAGCCCTGTGAGGAGGGGGGCACAGCTTCAAGTCTCCCATTTGCAGGAGTGCAGGAGGTGCAGCCTCAGGTCCCCTGGTCTACTACTGGGGCAGAGGGTGTGGCCTGAGGTCATCTGGCCTGGTGCTGGGTTGGGGGGCATGGCCTGAAGTCCCCTGTCAAGTCCTGCTGGGGCAGGGGGAGTAGCCTGAGGTCCCCTAGCCCAGCACCAGGACAGGAAGCATACTTTGAGGTCCCCCATCAAGCCCCACCAGGTAGGGGACATGGCGTGAGGTCCCCTGTCAAGCCCTGTGGGGGTGGGGGAGGGCATAGCCTCAGGTCCCTGCTGATTGCATATTAAAGCTCTTTATGGGAATGTGGCTTCAGCTGTGGGTGCAGCCATCTTTGTGACAGAGTGATGGTCAATTAGCATATTCCCTCTTTATCAGATAGGATTTTAAAGTCAGAATGAGATAGTAGCATGACCTGATGCCAGCTACACTCTGCACCCACGTTGGCCATTGCCATCCATGCTGGAGTTAGCTTGAGCCCCTCAAAACCCCAGATCTAATATGACAATCACCAGCCTGGGAGGAGGCACAGTTAGCCAGGCTCACTCACTAGGAAGGTAGCTTCCTGCTAAACACTGGTCTTGAAGAGCATGCAATATGCACTTACATGTATAAATTCATGAGCTGCCATGTGAGCCACACATTTTAAAGATAAAATTATTTTGTTAAATTAAAGCAGCCTATAAAATACATATGCATATCTTCATATTGGTATGCATGTCATGGATCTGCTGCTTGTCTTTTGAAAAGTCAAAGGAAGTAACATTCGATTTAAAAATGCTAAGGTTCTCTAGTCAGCCACCAAGGACAAGGTCAGGGAGACACCCAGGAGAATCTCTAATGGTCAGCTCACATCAAAAATATGTGCTTTAGTTTTGATGCCACAAATTAAAATGCATGTTGACAAACAACTGTAGTAAGAGGAGAGCAATCAGGATGTGAGGAGGCTAGAGACTGTCATAAGGGGGAAAAAAAAGAAAAAAAAACTTGAAGAAACTGAGAAGTATTCAGTGTGAAGGGGAGAAAAAAGTTTTGGAGGAAATGTGACCACCTTTTTCATGTACTTGAATGTATGTCATGAATAGAGGTATTTGATTTATTCTGTGCTCCTCCAAGGAATTGAGCCAGAACCAAGAGTTTTAAGTATCATTACACAGATTCAATATAAGAAAGTGCTTAAATTGGAGTTGTTCAAAAATACTTACAGATGGCCTAGAGAGAAAATGATCATCTCTCCTTCAGAATTGCTTAAGCAGAGACTGCTGAACCACAGATGCTGAAAAGCTGCCACCATAGCATCCAAATGCTCTTCTGGGCTTGTCTCTGCTACTTACTGGCTGGGAGATCCTGGAGAAGTAGCTCTTCAACTCTGTGTTGCAGCACCTAACTCATAAATCCTCATGAGGGTGGAAAGTAATGCATGGTAACAACTTAGATAGTATTAGCATTTCTTATCATTATCATCTAGGAACATTGCAGAGAGATTTTGGTAAAGAGTAAAAGGTTTGCTGGAGCTCTTTCCGGCTGCAGTAAAACTCTTAATTTTATGGGTCTTTAAAACACCATATATTCTTAAACAGGGTCAATATGATATATTTCACTTCACCACCATAAATACAACCCAAGTACAAATAAAGACATACAGATAGAAGGAAAGAGGTGGGCATGTATTTTATAAAGCTGATACATTGATAGCTGTTCTGAAAATACTGGCTTACACGTTAATGTTGGCAATTTCAATTGCCCATTCCATCTATGAGTTATAGTCTACATAAACAGCATAAGGTGTTTTGTGTTAATTGTTGAGAGTGGTGTTTTAAATTTCATGTGAGTAAACGAGGCATGTTGTTAACAATATAATTGGGCTAAACTGAGCTCCCGCTAAATTGTGAGTGGTCTATTATTATTCACGGGTATGCATTTACTCTGCTAATGAAATATTGCAGCTTTTAAAAATTATGTTAATAGTTTAACAACCAAAGTTAAGTGATACTAATAAAATAGTATATGTAAAAGATCTCATGTGTACTATTCTATATTTTTTCTCAGTACTTTATTATTAAAGTAGAAAAATGAAGTGTGACAAAAAGAATACACAACAAAAGCAATATAAATAATGAAACAATTGAAATGTGTGCTCTCAGCTAAAGCAAAGCAAGATGTAGTACAGTGCCTGGTGCATTTCTCTACAAAGCTGAGTGAATAGTGGTTGATGAAGAAACAATTCTATTGTCAGCTTCATTCCCTTAAATTAGAACTTCTGTTCAAACTGTGTCTATACAGGAAAAATAAAGCAAAGCTCTGATCTTTTAGTAAGCTAAGTGAAAAAGAAAAAGAATATGAATAACACTGCTTCTCTCCCTTTTTAATTTCTAAAATGAAAATTCTATAAATATAAAATATATTCTTTTTATAAGGACTTTAATGAAAGAAAGATAAATAGAGCCATATGTAGCACTCATTTTCTCTTTTCAACATGGTAAACTATAGAAATAGTGGATTTTGGGGGGCAGTAATAAGTTTTGATTATATTAGGTTATAAAAATAGAAATGTTTTTACTAATTAAAATTCTAGACAGTTATTTTCTTATGGGCTCTTTGTCCCTTTGTACCATACATCCCTTAGAAGGTCACACCATTATTGATATAAGTACTGTCAAAGCTAATAGACTTTGTAGTCATAAAAGTAAACATTGATTTGTGTGTGTACTTTGAGGGAGAAAAAGAGAGGTAGGTAGAAATTGTTATAAAAATAATCACAGTGATATACATATAGATGTGAACATAGGTATGAGAATGAAGATATGATGTGAATGTCATCACTGATACTGAATATAAAAAATTAACCATACCAGAAGCTGGTATGGGTTTCTACCAAATAAACCAGCAGTATGATGTAATGGTGTGCTTGTTGTTATTGCTGTGTTTTTCTCTGGAATCATATCTCTTCACACATCTGGGCTATTATACAACGTGTTTTGGTCAGTGTGCTGCATTTTAATATCATATAAGCCCTTTAATATCTATGTACAATATTTTCTTAGTGAGGATTTGACACAATGCTCTTTCTTGTACCTTCAGACTACTGACCTGAGAAATTAGGATTCACTTAAAATCGTTGTACTGACCAGAAAGTTTTTAGCCTTCCCCAGCCACTCATTAGAGCTTTGCTGGGTTATCTGTGTGGCCTAGGCTTTGTTTCTTTGGACCAAAAAATTTGCTACCATGATCCACAGAATTTGCATGTCTAATTGAAAATTTCTAAAACATGAAAACAATTTTTACTGTGGAGAAATTTTAAGAATTTTCTGATGTGAGGTATATGTAGACATGGACTCAGGAAGCAGTTATTTAGTTTATGATAATAAGACAACTAAAACCTTGAAAATCAGCAGATTCCTAAATAACTTTTTATTTAATTCAAAAATTTTATACAATACACTTATTACTGTGAGTGAGGCTTACACATAACATTAATTGTAGTCCTTTTTTATTCTTTAATATTTTTATTAAAGTTTTTAAAGACAGAGTATTGGATAATGATAGCATTAACCTAAGATAATTTAAGCAGCTATCAGTTTTATAATATAGAAAGTTCTTATCTATTACATGCATTATATATCTATATTTAGAAATGATTTAAATTTTAGACATCCATACACATTTCAAAACATCTCAATTGAGAAAAATATCCAGACATAAAAAAAGTATTTGAAAAAGAATTGCTTCATACTTTATAAGATAACTGATTATAAACATATAAATGAATAGTTACTGCATTAGAGGTGACTTTAGAAAATATTAAACTCACTTGCCTATATTCATGCACTAATTAGGCTTGGCAACTTGACTTTTATGAGGTTTTATTTTTTGTGATTTTGTATATTTGTTTTCCCTCAGATACAATCAGAAAAAGCTTTGATTATTTTATTTCTCTTCTATTAAATCTTTTAAAAATAACCTTTTGATTTTATTATCTCTATTGTACTGATATTTTTATTCACTGAATTCTTCTCTTCATTTTCTTTCTTGTACTTTTTATAAATGTGATATTTCTTAGGTTATGTTTCAACTTATCTTCTTTTCCATCACATCCAAAAAAGGTATACATTTTCCTCTAAACATTGCTTTAGCTGCATCCCCCAAATATTGATATGTCCTATCTTCATTATTGTTCGATTCTAATTATTTTCTAATTTCCATTGTTATTTATTCTTTAACCCATTATAAGAAAGAGTATTAGCTAAATTCTAGATAATTAAGAATTTCTAGTCATCTTTTTTTAGTCTGCCTCAATTCCACAGTAGTCAGAGAATATAGCCTGAATAATCTCAATCTCTTGAACATTATGGAGGCTTTCTTTAAAGCCTGTAATATGTCAATTTTGGTAAATATTCCATGTGAACTCGAGTGAGATGTGAATTCTATTCTTATATGAAAAGTCTTCTATCAGCTTATATCTGCCATTTGGATCTATGTTAATTGTGTTTAATTCTTCTCTAGATTTACTGATTTTTAGCAGTTTTATTGAGGTGTAATTGGCATATGGAAATGTAAAGTGTAATTTGAAGTGTACAATTTTATAAGCTTTGATATTTCTATACCTTCATGAAACCATAACCACAGCTCTCCCTCCTACTTATCCCCTCTTCCCACCTGTCCCCAGGCAACCACTGATCTGCTTTGTTTCAATACAGATTATTTGAATTTTTTTAGAGTCCTGTATAATAAAGGGCTTATATGCAAATCAACCAAAGGGTGGAAGGACCAGTTGCTATGAAGTGCACTGATCATTAGCAGGCAGATGCTCAATGCAAGAGCTGCCCTCTGGTGGTCAGTGCACTTCCACAGGGAGAGCACCGCTCAGTCAGAAGCCCTGAGCCAGGCTCACAGCTGGGGAGCACAGCGGAGGTGGCGGGAGCCTCTCCTGGATTTCTAGAGGGCCCAGGCTGGGTTAAGGGATCTTCCCCGCCACATCCCCTAGAGTGCACAAATTTTTGTGCACCAGGCCTCTAGTTTTATATAAATGAAACATATAGTGTATATTCACTTTTGCCTACTTTCTTTG
The DNA here is from genome assembly GCA_011751065.1 of Lasiurus cinereus. NCBI lineage: Eukaryota > Metazoa > Chordata > Mammalia > Chiroptera > Vespertilionidae > Lasiurus > Lasiurus cinereus. The sequence goes on from JAAGEH010000389.1 coordinate 6,223,276, forward strand.
AATTGGTATATAACTTTGCTGTTTATTCATATTGTTTCATGTACCAATAGTTAATTTCTTTCTTTTTTTTTTTTTTGTGCATGGCACTCCATGGTATCGTTTTTTATCAGTCCATCTGTCTTAGGGATTTTTTATTTACTTCATTTATCACCTGTTGAGAGAAATGTTTTTAAATCTGCTAATAGATTTGGATTTATTTGTTTTTTTTAGACTGGCAATTTTTTAAATATATTTTGAAACTGTTATTGGGTGCATACAGATTTAGGACTTTAATCATTATTCTGATGATTAACTCACTTATCCTCTTTTTGTTGTTAATCCTCACCTGAAGGTATTTTTTCCTTTCTTCCATTGTTTTTTACACTGAATGGTCAGATCACTATGATCTCTAAATGCATAATAATCTGTGCACTCATTGTGTGTGTGTGTGTGTGTGTGTGTGTGTGTGTGTGTATATATATATATATACACACACACATATATATATACACATACATATACGTATACATATATATACGTATATGTATATACGTATATATATATGAGGCCCAATGCATGAATTCGTGCATGAGTGGCATCCGACCAGCCTGGTGAGGGGGAAGGGACATGGGCAGTTGACCGGCCTGCCTGTTGCTTAAACTCCTGGTATTATTATTTTATATATTGAATATTAATTTACATACATATTTGGCTTTTCCATCTTTTTTCTTTTTTAAAAAAATATATGTTTTTACTCATTTCAGAGAGGAAGTTAGAGGAAAAGAGAGAGAGAGAAACATCAATGATGAGAGAGAATCATTGATTGGCTACCTCCTGCATACCCCCCACTGGGGATCAAGCCTGTAATCCTGGCATATACTCTGACTGGAAATTAAACCATGACCTGATTCATAGGTTTACACTCAATGACTGAGCAATATCAGCTGGGCTCCATTTTCTCAATTCCTATTCATTTCTATGTTTTGGATAATTTTTCCTTCTACTTGAAAAACTCTTTTTAGTACTTATATTTCAGATCTACTAGTGATGAAATCTATTAGTCATTGTTTCTTTGATAATAGATTTGTGTCGACATGAATTTTGAAAGATAATTTTGCTAGGCATAGAACTCCTGGTTGGCAGTAATTTCCTTCCCACATTATAGAGATGTTGTTTTTGCTGTCTTTTGGCTTATATTGTTTCTTTTGAGAAGTCAGTTGCCAGACTTACTCTTGCTCTTTTGAAGCTAACGCAGATCTCTTTTTCTCTGGCTGTCTTAATAATTTTGTTTGTTTCTGGGTTTTAGCATTTAGACTATGATGTTGGCAGATGGCATTAAAAAAAAAACAGAAATGTTGTTTATGCTCTGCTGAATTTCTTGTAAATGTAAACTGGAGCCTTGTCAGTTTTGGAAAATTCTGGGCCATTATTTGTTCATATATAATATTATTCCTATGTTCTATCTCTCCTCTCCTTGTAGAACTCCAAAGACACCATCTATATTTTCTGACTTAAAATTATTTTCTGTCTAAGCTTCAGTTACACATTTTTTATTAACTGTCAGCTCAGACTTGTTTTCTGTTTCTTTTGGTATGCTATTAAACACATTCTTTGAATTCTTAATTTCAGGTATTGTGGTTTCAATTCTAGACTATGTTTTCATTTCTTAAAAGTTATTACCTTTTCATTTATTTTACTTATTTTTTAAATTGTTTATTGAACAAATTAATCATAACTATTTTAAATCCTTTCCTGTTAACCTCTCTTTGGGGAATATCTGTGGGTCAGCTTCTGTTGTTTGTTTGTATTTCATGTCAGTGGTTGTATGATCCTGTCTCTTCATATGTCCAGTTATTTTTTTTTTAATGTGTGTTGGATGCTGTAACATCTATGGAGGCTCCAGATGATATTATTTCCCACTAAAGATGAATTGTCTTTTCTTTTGATAGACAGGGGAGGAGGGAAGCCATCATCACTTTAATCCAATCAGGCACTGAGCTCTGTTAAAGCTGGGTGGCAGTTTGGATAATACACACTCTACCTCTGCTTATACCCAAATTCTAGACTCTCAATGTTTTTGTTCCTTGTGATTAATCTCCAATCCCAGTGGTCGGCAAACTCATTAGTCAACAGAGCAGCAAACCACAGCTCGCCAGCTGCATGTGGCTTTTGATGCACAGTTTGCTGACCACTGTTCTAAGGTCATGTGTGTCCATTTATAACCTGGCAGGTGTATGTCTTCTCAGCACCAACTACAACATATATTTATGCTCTGCTTTTCAGAGGTTTTTATCTTAGCTCTTTAGTGTCAACTCATATGCAATTTCATAATTTGCCAAATGTCTTAAGGGGGAATATGTTTAGGAGTGTGTTTGAAGCACACAATGTCTCCAGTTTGACCCCTCTAGTCTGGGTCACCCACGACTCAGGGAGGCAAAGGTAGGTTTACAGTTGTGAGTGCAAGAAACCCAGAGTTTATTCTTATTAATTATTGTATTATTTTTCATAGCAACAACTGTAAATCTACTTTTGCCCTGCCCTGTATTTCTACTGGTTTCTTTATCTCTCTCTGCGGTGGCCTTTGCCAGGGCAAAACCTGGATAACTGACCTCTACTTTAGGCCCATGGGCAAGCACTCCCAAGAAAGGGCAGCCGTAGATGTTCAGCTCACCTCTGGAGCCTCCACTCCTTATGATTTACCTATTTAGAAGTTATAAAAATTGTGACCTTAGAAATCTTATAATCCTTATTCTTTGTTGTTTTCACTTTTTTGTGGCTTAATACAGTCATTCTTCTACTTTACCTGGCTTTTCTAGTGGTCCTCATTCGAGCATTCATCTGCGGCAAATTACTTCATTATACCTAAACACAGAAATTTGTGTCCTTATTTCAAAATAAAAATAGAGGGACATAGTCCCCTCTCTGCACCAAATATGCAGGATTATAAAATCAAACCTAGAGTTTTACTTATGTCACGCTGAACTTGGGCAGAATTATAACTGTGGCTGTGTTACTTTTAGCAATTTGTTTTTGCCTTTTAAATTTCATATTCATTTTATGGCTATCCCATAAAATTGTAAATCCAGAGCTCTAAATTTATTTGCATTGTTTGTCTTTGTAGATGTATTAGACTTCTTTGACCTTGCATCTCTTCCCTTCAAAACTTGCTTAACTATGTTTATTATTTCAAGATCCTTCTAGGGAGCTGGATAATTACTTAGAGGAATCAGTTGCAAACAAGGAGTTTGTGACTTATAACCTGCTATATCAAAATGACGTTTTTATTTTTATGTGATTTATCCTTATTAAAGTGTACATAATGTGGGCTTTCTTATACTAGGGTAGGAGCAATCATGAGATATATAGAAAGTGTATTTCTTTAATCATTCACATAATGTAAACAAACACTAGAAAATTTGTATTCTTTTATTCATTTGTCTATTTATTCAGTCAACAAACATTTTTTAACCCCTTATTATTTACAAGTCATTTTGAAAGCCACTACAGGAATTACAGAGATAAGACAGATCCCTTCTCTTATGTATATTCCAGTTTAATAAAAGAGATAGGACAAATGTACAACTAATAATAGTATAAGGCATAATGGAATAAGGACCATAGAAGAAGAAAGAAAATGAAGTAGTATGGGCATATTGAGAAAGGAATCTTCTGTCAATTACACAGTTAGACATTCATTCATAAATAAAGTAGCTTTTGGGTTTTAAAAGGTGGGTGGACCCTGGCTGGTATGCTCAGTGGTTAGAACTTCATAATTCCCCACCCCCAGGCCTCAAACCTAAGTGTCGTGAGTCCAATTCTGGTCAAGGACATGTACCTGGTTTATGGGTTCCCTCCCTGCCATTGGTCAGGGTGTGTGAGGGAAGTAACCAGTCGATGTGTCTCTCCCTCCCTCCCTCCCATTTTATCTGAAATACAATGGGAAAAATATCCTTAAGTGAGGAAGAAAAAGGAAGGAAAAAAATGGGAGGGAGGGAGGGAGGAAAGGAGGGAGGGAGGGAGGGAGGAAAGTGCAGATGTATATGGAGGTTTGGAAGGGCATTCCAGGTGAGAGGCCATTAGAGTAGTCTCTCTATTCACAGTTTCACTTTCCATGGTTTCTGTTACCCACAGTCAACTGCAGCCCAAAAATATTAAATGAAAAACTCCAGAAATAAACAGTTCATAAGTTTTAAACAGCACACCATTCTGAGTCGTGAGACAACACCTCTGCTTCCACTTGGGATGTGAGTCATCTCTTTGTCCAGCCTTTTCAGTTATCAGCTTGTCTGTCCTGATATCACAGAACTTGTATTTGAGTAACTCCTATTTTATTTAATGATGACCCCAATACAAGTGTAGTTGTGCAGGCAATTTGGATATTGCCAAAGAGAAGCTGTAAAGCATAATAATCTGGCCACAGGGTATATATCCTATATAATAAAGGGCTAATATGCAAATTGTCCCCTCCACCGGGGAGTTCGACCAGCAGGCAGGCTAGACAACCACCCATGTCCCCTCCCGGCTGGCTGGACCTCACCCATGCATGAGTTCATGGACTGGGCCTCTAATATATATACACTGAGTGACCAGATTATTATGCATTCAGAGATCATAATAATCTGGTCACTCAGTGTACAGTAAAAACAGTATAAATAAGATTTGGTACTATCTGCGAATTAGCCTTCCACTAAGATGGAGGTCTTATGACATATCTTCTCCCCCTCCCTGCTGCCCCATATGGCCTCTACTGTAGGAGCAACTTTAGGGAATGTGAAAAGTACAGGGAGTGCCGAAACCGGTTTGGCTCAGTGGATAGAGCATTGGCCTGCGGACTGAAGGATGCCAGGTTCGATTCCGGTCAAGGGCATGTATCTGCTTGCGGGCACATCCCCAGTAGGGAGCATGCAGGAGGCAGCTGATCGATGTCTCTCTCTCATCGATGTTTCTAACTCTCTATCCCTCTCCCTTCCTCTCTGTAAAACATCAATAAAATATATTAAAAAAAAAAAGTTCAGGGAGCAGTTCTGCCATTGGGTACTGCTTGCAGGAAGATCAGTGACCTTCACGTGGCTTCTGGATTATTATAGATTGAATCCTGGTTGTCTGTCGCGATAAGCGTAGCCTGGACTACTGTTGAATATCAACAAGCACTGCACTATGAACTGAGGATACATAGTCCTTAACATTTCAGAGCTCATGGTGTAGTGAGATTTTACTCAGGTATTTTATTTTATTTATAGAGTAAAGAGAGAAAAGTGCTATCAGAAATGTGAACGAAGTGCTTTCTCACCAAAGGGACTCTCTTGCCCATGGGGTTTTCGCCTTATTACCAGACTATAGAAATCATCACAAAAAGTTTTTAGAATTATGCAGGTATTGATAGCATCTATTTTATTTTATCAGTGCTCCCAGCCCAAATGAGTAATTTGGGTGAAAATATTCATCTAGTGCATCACAATTTTTATTGATTTGTTTATTACTTAATTCCTCCTTCCCTCCCATGACCCCTCCATCCCTCCTACCCACTCTCCCTTCCCTTTACTAATGTTTACTGAATAAACCTGTGTGCCAGATATTACAGTGGCAGCTGAGGATTCAGTCACGTATGAGGCAGTCCCTGGTCTCTGGTGATATCAGCTTAGAACAAGCTGATGGGTTCTTATACTCAAAAGAGTAGCAAATGTCTAGAGATCAATATTTCATTTTTCTCAAATAACTGAAGTGTGCTTCCAGGGTTTATGAAGCATGCACATAGTTTCTCTGAATATGAAGCCCCTAAGAGAGCTTCCCAAAACATCTGCTAAACCATCCTTCTGTCTTTAGATTACTTTATCCCTATAACTGTCAGCAACAAGGTTTAAAGCAAAGTTTTCAAACCTCTCATCAGGGGTGTGATGCTTATTCTCCTGGTCTGAATTCCATTTCTCCTTGTGTCCACTTACAACCAGGTGTATTTAAAACTCAAGCTTCTTCCTTTAAGCTTTATTTGTAGTATCACAAACTAGAACAACTCAAATATCCATCACAGGTTAGTAGAAAAATGAATTGTCCTATATTTCTACAATGGAGTACTATTCAGCAATAAACAATGTATACACATAAAATTTTGATAAATCTTAAAATAATTATACTGATTGAAAGAAGCTGTATAAAAAGAATGTATACTCTATTTAATTTATGTAGAACTCTAAAAAATGTGAAGTTACCCATGTGACAGAGAACATATCAGTGAGGAAGCAAGATGGGGTTAGTTAAGAAGAAAGGATTACAAAGGGATCTGAGAAGATTTGGGGGAGGTGACAGATCTGTTCACTCCCTTAAGTGTGGTATTATATTCATTGGTATATAGATATGAGAGGCCCAGTTCATGAAATCTGTGCACGGGTAGGATCCCTAAGCCTGTCTGGCGATCAAGGCCTATCAGGTTACCTGCCTCCTCCTTCCCTCGCTCCCTCAGCACCCCACTGCCGCCCTGTTCTGTGCCACCCCCTGATGGTCAGTGCATGTTATAGCAAGCGATCAAACTTCCATTCTCAAGGTTGAACTCCCGAAGGGACACTTTGCCTATTAGCCTTTTATATAGATGTCAGAATTATCAGATGGTATATTCTAAATATGTGCCATTTATTGAAAGTCAATTACACCTCAATAAAGTCACTGGCTCCTTTTTGTAACTGTTTGTTTAAACTCTGACTTGCTTAACAGACTAAGTAACATGATGAGAGTGATCAGGACTCTCATTCAATATCTCCTGCTGTGGCTGATTCAAAGCAGGCTTTTAATAAATCCCTATTAGAAGAAGAAAGAAATGGTTAAGATATACTGTCACTGAGCTATGTGATATTTTGGCCTTGCTGTGATTCACATATTGAATAGCTAGCTGATTAGGTTGTAGTGTCAGGCATTAACCATATTATTTCCCTTGTTCTAAAGCCAATTGGAGTGTAAATGTCTTTGAAGTGTATTTTTATTTTTAAAGGCAACTGCATTTCCAACCGAAAATAAACTCAAATGCAACTGCCAATTTTGATAGGAATTTATGTTAGAAATGAAAGCCATGAAAGGTTAGCAAACATCAAGAGACAGCTAAAACATCTTGCTTGTGATATTTAAAGATAAGTTCGCTTCTAAAGGAATCCCACAGTGAGTAATCCCATCTGGTTAGGTGAATTCGTGTCATAGTGAAATGACTAACTTCTGTTTCAACAAATGTTTATGACGACAAATGATGTCCATCACCACAGTGGAGGCTTGTTTAAATTTCCTGGGCCTATGATGACAGTCTTCGAACAGTGAAGTGAAGTAAAACTCAGTTAAGAGTCTCTGTGCTTCCCTTTTGATTGCTTCCAGGGTCATCATTTTTAAATTCTGATTTTTTTTTAATTAAGGCTTAGAGGTTGTTAATCATTCAGATGTCCCCTCTACAAAAATTCCAACTCTGAGCCATTTGTGAAATTATGAGAGAGCTAACCCTGGAGTCTGTCTTGGAAATGGGCTTGTCACTTCCTTCCCAGTACCCTCAGAGGCAAAACATAGGGCATTAAAATGGTAAAAAAAAAAAAAAAAAAAAAAGCCAACATCACCACAATCCCATCAGCAGCCTTCTATATAAATGTAAACACAGAGGCAAAATTTCCTGGAAAGGCGCAGCTCTTACTCTTTAGCAGTGTTTTATATTCTTCATACTTATTCATTTCACCTACTCCCTACTGCAAACTTACCAAGTCTGCCAGCTTCCCTCGCTTTAAAGTAGTTGTTGAAGCAGCTGTAAATGTTCTCCATGACAATTGCTTTTGTGATTTACTCAAAATCTGACAATATTTAGGCTTGGAAGAATAAAAATCTCATGATCTCTGGGGATATCGCTGCTCAAGATCATATTTAATCTCCCTGTGCCATCTTCCCCGAGTACATTTCTGTTTCAGTATACTGCCAGGGCATTGGGAAAGACATCTCCGCTATAGCCCCTTCTGACAGGCATTATCTTGAAGCTCTGTTCTTTTGTTTTATATGGAGCCCAATAACATCTCAAAATTTTCTTTGGCTTTATTCACTAAGAATAGGGTGGAATTTGTCCTCTTGCATCCATGTTCTAGGTTAACATTAAACTTTCTGTTAGATATGTAAGGATTAAAAAAAAATGATCACAAATACTGACCCATCTTTGGTTGACAGCAGGAAACAGATGATTAACAAGAAATAGTTGGCCCTGGGTCTTGAAAGTCTAAGGCCATTATCAGATGGCTGGACTTCTCATTGATAGTGTTTGTCTGTGTGGTCTTACAACATCTTGACAAAGAATAATTGCATTGTCTGACTTTTTAAAGTTAGCCCGGCCTGTGTGGCTCAGTGGTTGAGCATCAGCCTAGGAATCAGAAGTCATGGTTGATTCCCAGTCAGGGCACATGCCTAGGTTGCAGGTTCCATTCTCTGTGTGGGGCATAGAGGAGGCAATGATCAATGATTCTCTCTCATCATTGATGTTTCTATCTCTCTCTCCCTCTCTCTTCTACTCTGAAATCAATAAAAATATATATTAAAAAAGTCACCACTTTTCCACAGGTATATGGAAAAGGCAACTGCATTCCCAAGAAAAAGTCCATTATCATTTGGTGAAAAGTCTACAAATACACATAGATGTCAGAAATTTGATATTAGCATAAAGGGTTTTAAAAAGGGTCCAAACAGATCAAGTGTGTCCTACCCCATTTGCATGACCAAATTCTTCATAGTTTTCAAATTATTTACAAATAATTTCCTTATGAGTTATGAGAGTTGTGCAAATCTTTTAGAGTATTTCTCAGTTAACTTCTATAGAAAGATAATTGACAATGGGTAGAGTTGCCTTAAAAAAGCTGGAAGAAATAATATCTGCAATTTATCCTAAATGTTTACATATTTCATTTTATTACAGAAAAAAACTATTGAGTTTGTACGTTGATGATTCTCATTTTATAGATAAGAAAATGGAAAAACCAAAGCTTGGAAAATTTATAACACATTCTCAGGATTCATGCTCAATACCTAAAAATTAGGCTGAACTGAGTTCTGTAGCCCCAGTTCTATGTCCAGGCTAGCCACAATACCTCCCTGATAGGCTGAACTGCAGATGCTACCCAAGGAGGAACCAATGGGTTCCCTCTCGGTTTTAGAAGTTTGCCATGAAGCAAGTCATGAATTGTTAGAAATGCTTTCACAATGAGTTTAAACATGGCATTGGAGAGGGAGAGATGCCATGAATTATTGCTACATTTTCAAGTTTAACAGTGAACAAGAGTTACTTGGGCATCTTTAGAAAGATCTTCATCAGCATCATGTTTGAATATGACAATTCACGTGGCCTTATGGCCCAGAAGGTTTGGAGCTATCTTAAATTTTCCCAGTATGATTCTCAAACTCATTCAGATTGGGGGCCATTGGGTTTGGTGTCTCTATGGGGCCATTTAAACTTATGATTTTTATTAGTGTGACTTGCAGGATTGTAGCAGTTGCTCTTGTCTCCCTAATCTGGATCCTCACCACTATTTTCCAGTCTCAGGAAAGCATTCTTTTGTTATACAGCCCTTTCTCTTATTCAGATGCTGACCTTGTTGGGCTCTTGATCAATTATGTGTAATTTGGAGAAGTGAGATGTTATCTGAAAAATAACTCTAAATGTCAAAAGCCTTTTTTCACCACCACAAAATGACCTTTTTTGTTATCTTTTATATCTAGTACTTCTCACACAACCTAAAGAAGAGTAGATTTTCAATATTGTTTTTCTGTTAAATTGGCATATTATAAAACCTACTGTCATCAACATTCATTCAATAAACATTCTCTCTCCCCCCGCCCCCCACCACCACCTGGCAGTTATCAGTTGAGAATAACTTAATGAGCAGCCTGGATTCCGCTATGGCTCTGACCATGTGCATAATCAAATGAAGCACATGACCAATTAACTAATCTGGTGAATTTTGTGATCAATTGTTGGGCTGGTGTAAGAGACTTTTAGTTGCCTCCTAATATTTATTTTTCTTATCTTTCACAGTAATTAAAATTGTATACTACTCTTAATGAAGCAAACATTTACCAACCATTTTTATTTACAGTTGGAGGTGATCATGCAACGAAGTTCTGATCAACAGATCAATATGAAAATATCATGTGGCAGTTTCTAGCAATCCTCCCAAGGAGCACCTGGTGCGTGCCCTTTGTCCCTTGTTTTGTCTCCTTCTTCTGTCTTGATGATTGTAATGTAGATATTGGTTGGAGCTGCATCATGGATCAAGAGAAAGAGGGAACTCTCTACAGATAGTGACTGGAGGGGACCTGAGACCCTAAGAAGTTTAGGAAACAGCCATCATACCACTAGGGAGTTTTATAGGGCATCCTGGGGATACATTATAGGGAAATGAGATCTGCTCTAGTCTGGGAGTCCAGAAAGGCTTTCCCAGAAATGACATTTCTAGAGAAACAAGGTTACTGTGAGGGAATAATGCATGGGGAAGTGATTTACAGAGTAGCATTGCTCTTATCTTAAGACATTCTCATAATGAAGCCACACTGCTCAGCATATGCTTCAAAGTCTGCTGGGATTAACTCCCTGCCCATGTTTCACCACTTTCATCTCTCATTGCTCCCCACCATGAAATTCAGAGTTGGCCCCTCAATTTGTAGTTCCCTTCCAGCATCCTTCTCTACTACCAAGGCCATTTTCAGAGAACACTTTCAACTTTGCCTTTCTCACGTAAAAGTTTCTGAATTACCCTGGCTCCTTCAAGAGCTCTGATAGTGAGGGCCCTTCCATCCACTTCCACATACACTCACTCTTAGGCTCTGTGACTTCCCCTCTCGTCCTCTTCTTCTACTTACTGCAGTTCCCATACACGTTACCCAAGACCAAGGCTATGCCCTTATTTCCGTGTCTATCTGGGAATGCCTTGCTCAAACCTCTGCTGTAAAACATTTGGTGACGGAATGGCTTGAGTCCAGATTGAAAGTCCCTTCCAGCTCTGCCTTGCCCATCAAAGTGGCCCATTTAGTGACGAGATTCTTTGAGGACCAGTCCAATGCAATCGTTTCTTATCTTGAAAGCTCAGGCATTAAGAGTGGTCCTGAGAAATTCATCAGGGAATAAAATTTTGCTCATCACTTCTGATGGCCTGAAGGCCTTTGAGTAAATGATGGCAGATGGTTTGGAGATGTGATGGCCAGATACAATATTAAAGCTACATTCTCTCTCTCTCCGGTCTGCCTGGTGGAGTTTGATGTATTGAATTTTACATGTAAGAACCAATTTACTTTTGATAAATTCATGCTCAGAGCTATATAGCCCTGACCACTACATTAGGAACATTCTGACAAATGAACAGGTATGCAGACAGAGCGTGTCACCCAAGAATGTGAGTGGGGTCCTTGATCCTGGAGAGATTTTTAACTCTTTTACTCACTGCTAGTTGTCAAAATAGATAAAGTCTTCCATCTTTGAAGACTTTCCCCCTCACCTTCATTGAACCATTACATTTAAGTTATCCCAAAAATGTAATGTCAGCCCTAAGAAACCAAAACCTCAGTTGTACTGAGTCAGAGGGAGAAGAAACTATTGTAGATAGCTGAGCTTCTGTCTTAATCAAGAGCTGATCAAGCTAATACATTTTTTTTTCTCATTTAAAGAGAGCTACACAGAATATGGCAGGGCACAGCAGCGGGAGCAAATTTTTTCACTTGCTCATTACCTTTCAAATAGGAAACATATAACATATTTCCTTTTTTCCTCCTTTCACTTATTTAAGTAGTATTTGCTGTGTAACTATTAAGTACTAAGAACAAAAGAAAATAAATGATTTCTGACCTCAAAGGGCTTGTAATCTAGATATTGGCAAACATTTTCTGGAAAGGGGCAGGTAGTAGATATTTTTGGTTCTGCAGGCCAGAGTCTGTCACAACTATTCTGCTTTCATAGTGCAAAAGCAGCTATAACCATAAATTTCATGTTATTTGCCTGTCAAACACCTACTCACCGTTAACACTGTTAAAGGAAGGACTTCATATGAAACCTTTCCTGACCAGGATAATTGGAAAAATTTACTCCTGCTGCTGTGCCCTGCCATATTCTGTGTAGCTCTCCCTCAGAGCACCTCTAACCCTTGACTTCACTCATTTGTTCCTTTTTGTAAAAGGCAATCCAGACAGAGGGAACAACAGGAGCAAAGGCATACTGTTGATGTCCTTCATTTGGGCCACCATAATGCCAGGATTCTTTTCCCAGCCTCACAAAGGTTTCAGCATTCTGGAGAAAGAGTTTGCATGTAGATTCAAGAAGGAGTCTAAAGATGAAAGGTAATTTTGTAAGGCATTGGAGGTCAGAGGAGCTTCAGCTAAAGGAAGCTAAAGACTCTCCCTTGACCAAGGACTCGTGCTTTTATTCTAACACTATTTGTTCCAAGGCAAGGTGGAAATATACACTTCAAAGGGTAGAATATAGGAGCATTATCAGTTTGGGGAATACCTATAGCTGTTCAGGTGTCTGGCCAACAGGAGACAATAAATGCCCTGAGCTGTCTGGCAGTTAACAATCCTATTCAGGTTTGGGGGAAGTGCTATTTAGCCGTTTCCAACAAATAAACTACATTTGATTCAACCTTGTTGAGTTCCTCAAGCTTCACCAACCTTTTGGTGAAACTCTTATAATTATTACATGCTGGAATTGGTTCTCAGCAGCATGCAGGCCTGTCCTATCCTAGAATGTTTGCTAAACTATTTGGCTGGATCAGAAGCTGTGAGGAATGGAGTAAAGACAGAAGGTGCGAGTCCAGTGAAGACACATGCTGGAAGGAGATGTGATCACGAGGGCCAGGAGCTGGCCAGGCCACTTGAACTTGATTCCATGTAGAATAAGGTCTACTCCAGGGCTTTCCAAAGGGAAATGCAGGATGAAATTCATGTTCAGAAAGATCATTCCAGGAGCCTTGTGAAGTAAGTGAAGGCTGGTGATGAGGAGACCAGATGGATGGACACATCTTGTTAGGATGACGGCCGAGGAAGCCAGAACAGTGTTTCAGGTGCAGGCACCTTTGTTGCCCCATTCTGGAAACTCACATTGCACAAGATAGCCATGGTTTCAGTCAACCCTAAAACAGGAACCAGAAATGCTTCTAGATTTGATCTCAGCATTCTTTCATGTAAGGCTATGGAAAGGCCACTATCCTTTCTTGAGTTCATACCCTCCGTTGCAACACACGTGAAGCAGTTTAAGTGATTTCTAAGCTATTTTCTAGCTCTACATGCCTAGATTTTAATTGCTTGGTCCTTGGTTTTGTTTTCCATATAAGAATGAATCTCTTTCCCCTTGCCCCTCCCTTTTTAAAATTTGGAAAACCTTAATCTAATTGTAATATTTTAGAGTGCACAGATTAGGACTTCATTTTATGAAGACTATGTTGAGGAAACTGAAGATACCCTGAAATATTTTCATTTTTCTTCTCTCTACCCTCACTTCCCATTGGTTCTCCCTGTAAAATATTTTATGAATCTACTTCTCCCTTTTTCCTGCTAATTCCACATCCAGCTTTTGAGTCTTTAGTTCACTACCCTGGCTTGTGTGCTCCTTTACTCTGCCACTAAACTATCTTTCCATGGTTATTTTTCCTTCTCCCTCATGCTTCAGCCCAAAATGCTCTCTGCCTCGAACTTATTTCTCTTGGCATAAGTCTCATAGTCTTATAATAATTGGTTCACTTGTTTGTCTCTTCCATAGGGCTGTGACTTATTCTGTATTTCTAGAGACCAGCACAGTGCCTGATACATACAATGAATTCAATCAATGTGTGAACCCTGGGAAGGTTTTAGTTTATACCAATTCACCCCTCTTCCTTGAGTGTCTTTTTCATCACTCCTTCCCAGCCCACAGCCAGATTATCTCTCTGCTAGATGCAAATACAGCAATCTTTGGTGCGTTGCTTTTGCTGAGGTCTCCACATGGTGTCACCTCTCTCTTCTGAGTTTCTTGCAGCACAATTTTTATTTTTCTTTCACATTAATTTTTTTCTTGTTTGTATTTTACTTATTCTGTTGGGGTTCCCTCTCTCTAAAAGACAGGATTATCTGTGAAACACAGCAACTCTGCCTACTTTGCTTCTCCTGAATCATTTAAGGCAATGCTTGTAATTATGAGGTGTTCAACTAAGGCAGCATGGGTAGGATGAGGAATCAGGTTTCCTGCAAGAAAGACACTACACGCATCAGGTTGTCTGTCTTGTGCCAGACAAACATGATATTTTCTGAAATGAAAAGCCTTAGCTGCCCTCTTCCATTGTGGTCTGGTTTTATGACCTGGGAACAATGGAAAATAGATGTCCTAAAGGAAAAAGAGAGAGCCCACAGTCTCTGCATTTTAAATACTGGAAAGGATTTACCTGTGGGGTCCACCAGCAACAATTTGCATCTTGGTTTCTGTGAGGGATAGAAAGGCCAGCATCCGAGTGGGGCTGCTGACACAGCGGGGATGGAGGAGCAGCTAGGGGCGCAGGAAGAGGGGGTCCGGGCAGGATGGATAAATCAATAATCCACTTATTATTCAGAAGACTGAATGGCTGCAGGCTACTGGCAAGAGATTCAGCAATTATCTGATTAACTGCTAATGTTACACCAAGAAACCTCTTCAAGAGTGCACTTTTTTTTGATAAGTGACACTGAATGGCAAGAAGCTGATATTTTGTGCAAAAAGCTGAGAGCCGCAGGTAGGTGGGCCATATGGAGGCCCCGGTGGGCCATCACTCTTTCAAACTTGGAAGCAAATGGCCCTTTTTTGCTGCTGTTATAACTCTTCCTGGAAATACCAGCTTCTCTATAGCGCCATAACTCAAGTTTAATATGAGAGCTGAAGTTGTTTTCCTTTTCATTTTGAGCTCTTGCTTAGAACAGGAGGGCCAGGTATCTATCTTTTCAGTGGGCCCTTAGAAAACAGCCTTGCCTCTCTCTCCTAGAGACACTCAAGCTATACCTGGACAAGAAGGTATCTCTCTTTGTTTTGTAACTGTGGGTGCAAAGCTCACCAGCCTCTGCTGTCTGCTCTAGTTACTCCCAAGAAATTGCCTTCGTTTTAAAGTCGGATGCCATCATCCTGGCATATAAGTCCTCTATTTGCCCTCTACTTCCACTTACCCCTCACCCCCTTCCTCCCCGCCATTCCTGCTTTCTTTGTGGCACTGAAGTAGTCACCAAAAAACTTGGGAAGCCCATGCTGTGTTGAGGGAAGAGCTTGATTCAGATTCATCAAGACTAGACTGTGTGTGTTGATAGTAAGCCACCTTTCCCAACATTTTTTCTAAAACCTCAGTTCTCATTTATATAAAAGTAAATGTGAAAGTACTTATTTCTAACTGGAGGTGATAACCAGAATCATGATCACAATAGACCCTCTTAGTGTGTGCTGATGATGATTCAGGAATCTGTAGGCTTTCTCTGTAACAATGTTGAAAAGTAATTTCCTACTTCTACAGATAATATCCTGAGTATTCTCAGTGATTCCTACTCTATCCCTTAATTCCCACCTTCCATTCCTCCCACTCATGCTCAAATCTATGGGGGAAAGTGATTTCTCCAAGGCAAATGATTATCCAAGGGATAATCATTAAAGCCTGTATCAAGCAAAAGTTAACCACAGAGAATGTTCACATAGAAACCTTTCACTTTGTCACAATTCGTGAAACAGGGATGCTTTGAATGCAAAGGCATTGACTTTTGCAGCTGAAAGGCTTTCAAGTTAGAAAATCAAATTCTGCATAGCAGTATTACAGTCACTTGATTTCCAACATTGGTTAATGGAAAGCCTTTTATGTGAATATCAATTATACCATGGTAAAAAGCCAATTATACAGTAACTGGAGGATAAAATAATGGATTTACCTTAGGTAAATTCAAAGTCGTGTTTGAAATGTAGCTCCTCATTATTGCATCTTTGATGTATGAAATTAATTTTATCTATATAATGGTGTTCATTAAATGTAAAGGTTTAGTGATAAATATCTTATAAATTTTAAAAGCACAGAATAAAAACAAAGAAGGAGGGGTCAAATTGTAAACTGATTCTACATACTCTTTTTTTTTTTTAATTACTAACCTTACTTGTTAACCCACTCTTTTCATCAGTCACCTAAAATTAATATAATTATCAAATTGAGACTATAATTTTAACAAAGTACATTAAGGGTAAAATATTGTCATTACTCAAGCTTTGTTTCCATGCTTGGTGAGCCCTAGCGAGAAGAGGAAGAAGAGGCGAGGTTTAACTGAACACGGGTGCTGTTCCATGCCCATCACTTCTGAGGTCTTGCTCTGACACTCCCACTGCTCCTGTGTGTAAGCAGACTGTCTTGTTACAGAGGCAGCAAGTGATCTTGTCAGAACAGGAGGCTCAGTAAGGGCTGTTCTTCCAACACTTGAGAAAGAAGAGAGCTCCTCCTGGTCTCCTGAATAACAGATATTTCCAGGAAATCAGGAAGTGATACCATGTATTCTTCCAGTCTTTTGCATGGACTAGACAAACTAGGTGACAATCAAGTGTATCTTCCTCTGAGACATAATCGACTTTTGTCCCATCCCTAGTACCTACTTTTTGTTCATCCCTGAAACCTAAAACCTAGAACTTATTAAAGCTTTCCATTCATTAGTCTCAATTAAATTTCCAGTACTGGAGTCATTAAACAAGTAATTGTTCATTGTCCACCTACTGTGTTTTAGACACAGTTAACTTTGGAGAAAATATTAAACTTCACTTATTTATGTAGGAGGTTAAAATGTAAAATTTGAAGAAATTTTTAATATAATTATCTGCTATCATTCACCAATCTTAAAAAGAGACAAAAAGGGAAAAATAACTCACCAAACATTTTAGATCAGTGGTTCTCAACCTTTCTAATGCCACAACCTTTGAATACAGTTCCTCATGTTGTGGTGATCCCCAACCATAAAATTATTTTCGTTGCTACTTTATAACTGTAATTTTGCTACTGTTAATGAATTGTAATGTAAATATCTATGTTTTCCGATAGTCTTAGGCTCTACAGCAGCAGTTCTCAACCTGTGGGTTGTGACAGGATCGCCTAAGACCATTGGAAAACACATATATTTACATTATGATTCATAACAGTAGTGAAATTACAGTTATAAAGTAGCAATGAAAATAATTTTATGGTTGGGGGTCACCACAACATGAGGAACTGTATTCAAGGGTCACTGCATTAGGAAGGCTGAGAACCACTGTCTTAGATGCTAACTGGATGATCAATTTATGACATCTTAGCTGCAATTCCAATTGTAACACATTGCAGCCATGTCTGTCTGGCCTTCTGGGTTGTAGGGGCCTTCATTTGTGTCAGAGTTCTTGTTCATTGCTGTCATTATGAGGAAGTCCTTTGCATATGGAAGGAAGCATATACTGCTTTTGAGTTGAGTGGTAAAGATTTTGCAGAACTGCCATTGGGCTTTAATTCCCCTGAAGATGTCCTTTGGTGAGCCTATGTGGCAAACTCCTGCCCAATGTAACCATGACAGAAAAGGAAAGGCAGTAGGAAAGGCTCTATGTGTGGAAAATGTGAGCTGGAGTCAGTGGTACAGCACCCATGGCATGGGATGATGAAAGGCACATGCTGGTCAACCAGTGAGTGAATGGAGAGGAGACAGAAATGCTCCTAAGTTGCCCTGACTTGAAATTTCATGAATTTTGAGAAGTGTTTTTTGATTGCCTTGCATTTGGCAATTGCTCTGATGTTGAATTATTTTACCAGCTATGAAGACAAAACTTTACTTTCATAGTGAAAATTTATAATGTAGATACATGTTAAAAATAAAACTATGTCAAGACAGACATTTTCATAATGGAAAACTTGCAGAGTTAGAGAATATGACTGAAAAATACTAGAGTGTTGAAAGAGTTTACTGGTCTGTGTGCTCACCCAATTCTGCTATTGAAAGACCAGCTTGAGGATCTATTGGCCAGATCCCTAACACCTCTGTGGGTCCTTCATCTGTAAAGTGAATGGCCCAGATCAGAAGCAAGTCCATCTGTTTGAAATGGCTTGGCTTCTCTCATTTGTGTTTTTGAACTGATGATTTATTGAGGCAAATTGAGGCCCATATGGTATATCATTTACCTATTCTCCAGAACATTCCTCCAAATAATCATTAAAGGCTGATATTCCACTCAGGGGTCATGGGGTAACTAAACTGAGTATTTAAGGGTACACAAATGGTAATAACATGAATCTTTTTTTGCCTTTGCTATTCTACCAAACTGAACCAGTACCAGGCTTGGTGAATTTCTGCATGTCTGTGTATCGATTTTCCCACTTAAAGGGAGGTAGCGACCCTTAATGCTGAATGCTAAAGAACCAAAATGTAGCACTTTAACCAACAGTGTGAGGTGCCCCCACTTGTGTTATGTAGACCTAAAAAACAGTTGCTTTGTAATAACAGGAGCCATATTTGCAAAGAATATGCTTATTTTCTTTGTCAGGAAATTGCTCCAGTTTTTCAAAATGATATGCATTTGGCTAAAAAATTATTGATGGAAAATCTGGAGTTCATTGTTTTTAATGTTGTGAGCCAACATTTTAGTAATTGATGATTCATTCAATAAGAATTGGCTCTACACTCGAAATTTAAATGTCTGAAAGAACTTATCAATTTGGAATACTGAGTTAAAGATAAAATATTGAAACTCAAAATAATTGCAATAATAAGTATAATATACTTGAATAATAAAAATGCCCAGCTACTATAGAAAATATAGTTGATTCTTTGGTTAGAGATGTGGATATCAGAAAGTATCTTTAGTGTTCATTCATTTGTTCAGCAAATAATGACCTGGGCTTGCTTTGTGAAAGAGGAGGCAGGAGGTGCACACGACATTGTTTAAAGGATCCAAGGGGATGGGAGTGGAGCACACTGTTTTATTCTTTCCTTTCTTTCACCTGCAGTATCCTGTTTATCAGCAAAAACTGTCAATACTAACTGTAAAAATATATTCATTCTCAACTCAGCAGAAAGATGTTCTTCGAATATTAATCATATTGTGTCCTTCCTTGACTTAGAATACAATCCAAATTCCTCATATAGCTCTTAAGTTCTGCCCCTATCTCTTTGACCTACATGGTCCCACTCATCCCCTCACTATTTTCTCTAGCAGAGTTTTAGTTAAAGGTTGTGAGCAGGCCCAGTTACTTCCTGCCACCGGACTTCTCTACCTGGAGAAGTCTTCCCATTTCCTGCTGCTCAGAAACACCGAACTGCCACCTTTGCAACGGGAGATTCTTTGCTTTATGTAAAACAGTTCCCACACCATTACTATCACCATGGGTCCTTGTTATTTTCAGTGCATGGTTTGTTTCCTTTATAGCATTTTCATTTGTGATTATTTCTTCTTATTGGTGTGTTCCTTCTACTGCAATGTACATAAGGCTCATGAAGACAGTAACTATTGTATCACAGTTGACACTCAGTAATGATTGTTGGACTAGTGGGTTCACGTCTGGGTGGATGGCCTATTGGCTATTGTTTTCTTGTCATTGGCAAGATTTTTCTGCTTGTTAGATATTCCTGATAGAGATTCTTCTTTTGAGAACTGAGTGAGCCTGAATTTAAATCCTGAAGCCTTCTAGAGGTGCCAAACACTAAGCCTACCAGCTCCTGTGGCCTTGGCAAAACTGGCCAAGAAGTGAAAAGACTGTGGATGTTTGAGGATTTTCATATGTTTTATTATTTGTGTTAAGTACATTAATACTGTGCTTTTGAACATTACTAATATTTTGTGATATATTTATTTGTTGCTATACAAATGATTTAAGCATTGGAAATTTTGAAGTACAAACTACTACCCTTGTAATTTTAGCTCATAAGTAGATACTTGGAGAAAAGTTTTTTGGAGACCAAATCACAATTCACTCAGTCATTTAATTGGATTTCTATAGATTATTGCCTAATGCTGGAAAGAGCCAAAATGTTTTAAAGTATAAGTTAAAATAATTAGAAATGTTAATTAAAAAGACATTAGGAGCCTTACATGAAATGTACAAATCTCATCTCTAGTGACAAATGAATTGTATCTGTTCTCTTACATGAAATATATAGTAACCAGTGACTGGAGTATAGATCATTCTTAAGGCATCATTTTATTTTAACTATCTAGAGGGAAACCCTGATACCACCTTTTTCATTTTGTACTCATGAAGCTGATTGATTTCTGAATTACTTTGTTATGATGATCCAATTTCAGATTTAAAGTCCCCAAAAGACAAGATTTTCAGGTTATGAGGAAATTTTAATGCTCAGTGCCCGAGTCACTTTTTGTTATTAAGCTAGACACTCGGGGTGACCATCAGTTCTTTTCACTGCCAGCAACCATTGGTGCATTACAGCTGCACTCAATCTAACTGTAGTCTGACTTCACATGAAATTTCAAGAATCCTGGCTTTGGATATGGAAGCAATATGTTTGTTTACAACTCTGTGTGCCCGGTATAGACCCAGAGGGCCTGCTCTCTCCCACTACAAACTGTTCAAGGCTTTAGCAGCATTGACATCTACGAGAAGTTGATATATAAAGGGAAGAAATTCAAATTTCACTGATCAAGCAGGGTGTTGTTATTTTTTTAATCTTATTGAGGTATAAGATAAACACTAGAAAATTCACTCATTTTAAGTGTACAATTCAATATGGTTTTAAAAAATGTTTTTATTGATTTTTAGAGAGAGTGAAAGGGAGAGGAAGAGAGATAGAAACATCAATGAGAGAGAAAAATCATCTATTGGCTGCCTCCTGCATGCCCCCTACTCGGGATTCAGCCTGGCATGTGCCCTGTTTGGAAATTGATCCAATGACCTCCTGGTTCATGGGTTGACATACTCAACCACTCAGTCTCATTGGCCAGGCTCAATGGTTTTTAGTAAACTCACAGAGTTGTGAAATATTTGATTGCACTTGTAAGATCCCTCATGGCCCAAGTGAATCCTCATTCCTGTTCCCAGTCCAGGTGATCACTAATCTACTTTATATCTCTATGGGTTTGTCTTCACTGCACAGTCAATATAAATGGAATCCTACAATGTCATCTTCTGTATCTGGCTTCCTTCACTTAGCATAACGTTTGTGAGATTCATTCGTATTGGAGTTACATCAGTGCTTTTTCATTGTGAATAGCATTACATTGTATGGATATTCTACTTTTTGGTTATCCATTCATAAACTTTTGGGTTTCCCCAATTTGGGGCTATTATGAATGATTGCCATGAACATTCATAAGCAACTCTGTGTGAACATGTCTTCACTTCCATAGGAGTAGAATTGTTTGGTCTTATGGTAAGTTGAACTTTGTAGAAACAAAGGGGAAAAAACAATTTGGGGCTATTATGAATGATTGCCATGAACATTCATAAGCAACTCTGTGTGAACATGTCTTCACTTCCATTCGAGTAGAATTGTTTGGTCTTAATGATAAGTTGAACTTTGTAGAAACTAAATGGGAAAAATGGTTTGGTGAGCTCCAGAATTTGCAAAGATAAATGCAGAGAAATAATTATTTCTTCAAGAAGCTTACAATTTATAGAAGATAAACTAATTTTAAAAATCGGTAGATTCCTATAAATCACAGGACTAGGGGGGAGAATCTGAATATTATGGAAAGTTTAAGATTCTTTAAATAGAGCTCTTATCAGTTTATGAGTAGAGACAGAATGTGTTTTGAAAAGTCCTTTGAGATATATCTTTGGGAATGGTTTAGGTTGATGACAAAATAATCAAAGTAAGAAGAAAAGAAAATGGAGTTTGAATAAACTGTAAGCAGCCTAGAATGATAGGGTATTTAGATGGAATTTTCTGGTCTCTTTGGTTGAGACCCAAAGGCCTGAATTGCAACTGTAGAGGTCAAGAATCCAATATTATAAATTGGTTGCCATGAAATATGCAAACATGCTAAGAAATTATGAAAGCTATTCTGCCAGCAGCCAGCCATCAAAGAATAGGATCTAAGACCTGGAAGATAAATCAAATAGTTGGATGAGGGAGCATTTTCTTAACTGTAATTGTCTCTGAGCTTTTTATATCTCTTGTCCACTCCATCAGCAGAAAAGGAGGGAAGGACCTTTATTAGATCAAGGTAAGTTAGAGGTACTTCAAGGAGGCCACACGCTTGCTTTTGTGTGTGCCTCCTTGGCTTTTAGAGTGAGAGAGCAGAGCAAAAATTAAAAAGGGCTGCCTTGGGTGCCAACTGAACTGCAATGGGCAGTGTGCCAGATTTCCATGGGCTAAGTGGGTAGATTAGTTGGCCAGGGGTTATTTTCAAAAGAATGCTGCTCAAGAGGACTGTCTGGTAGAGCAAAGGACTGTGATAGAGAACTTGGATGGAACAAACTGCCTGAATCCCAGAAGCTGAGGCTGGGGTCTTAAGGAGCCAGCAAGAGAAGGGGCATTGCTCACGTAATAGGTTCTCCTCAAAAGAGGAAGAACCAGTGCTTGTGCCTTCTTTGCCTTCAAAAGGAGCCTATCCAGCACCATCTACATAAGACTGTGGAATTGTCTTCCATGAACCTCTCACCTACTTGGCCCAACCCCTGGGCGTCAGAGACCATGGCCAGTGAGTGGTGGGAGCCAGTCGAGTTGAAAGAGAGAACAGAAGCTGTGCGCACTGCAGGCTTCTGACCCTGAGGTCCTCACCACCTTGAGAGAGAACACGAGCTTTAGTTTGAATGAAAGGACTGGGTGAAAGTTCTGATGATCACTGCAGATAATACTTTTAATATTAAAATAAAATTGTTCTGGACACTGAATGAAACTAGAGGACTGTTAATGATCCACAATGACCAAGTGAACTATGAGACTTGCCTGGTCTCACAAGAACTGTTGGCAGCATGTTTAATGGTAGAGCAGTGGGAGAACAGGGGGATGCTAGGCTTGCGCCCTATGTCCCTACCCACTTCCGGCTCCTTCTATATAATGATTTAAAACTGACATTGTTAGTGGGAATGGATCCCACAAAGATAAATTGGGAGCAAACTTGGAAAGAACGTATAGCCACTTGGAAGAATTTACATGGGCAGAGAATAAGTACATAACAATAGTTACATGTTAAGATTAACTTGGAAGTTGTGTGTAGGGTGCTTTAATAATACAGAATCAAAAAATTCAAAAAGTTCTGAAGATCATGTACTAGTCAGAAACACAAGGAGATTATGGTGGTGGTAAAAAATTAAAATAATAATAATAAATGTTGACTTCTTTTTTAAGAGATATTTACAAGAAAACTTTGCCTTTCAACGCAAGCAGATGGTTGCACAACCATTTCTTTCCTTCATTGTATTTAAGGTCTTAGTTTCCCCAAAGGACCCCAGGTAGCTTGCAAGAGGTAACGTTCCATTCTAAGCACCTCAGCACAAGGGACTTTTTAAAATGGGTGGCAAGTAGGAGAGAATTTAGTTCATTTATTCACTGAGCTATCATGGGGTTGTGAGGAAACTAAGTAGGAAAAGAATCTAAGGAGGGCAGGCAGATTGGTATTCGATATATATCACCTCACTGTCAAAATTTCAAACCAAACAGCATGTTTCTACACATCTCTACTCCCCCAAAGACTGAGTGGAAATGGGAAAGTTCAGACTGTAAATGTCAGTAACTGCAAATTATAGAGTTAGTAGAAAAACATATTTGCAACTCCTAATGCAGTTTAAGCAGAGCTTCAGGGAGAAGGGAACTTTCTAATAGAAGTTGTGACTTGTAATCAGTGTGCTCAGGCTATTATTAAAAGAAAGGCTTGAGGTGGTGTGGAAATGGGGGTAGTCCAGGTTCCCATTTAAACAAAACTTTCCTTTCACTTTTCCAGGAGTACTGAAGTCTCTTCAGTACCTATTACACTGTTTGCAGGGAAATTTGAAGATGTTTGTAGATGACTAGCTCAGGGAAGGCCTGCATGGTGGTCTTACAAACTCAGAGATCTAAAGTAACCACAAAGGATGGTCTGAAATTAAAACCTTTTAATTAAAAAGCAGTTTAAAATTAGTAGTCATGTCTTAGACCTTCCCTGACAAAGATCAACTTCTGTTTTACTGATCTTATTGCCTTTTTGCATCTAAGATAACATATCTGGGGAATGTCAGGGTAACTTTTAACTTCTATTTTCAAAACCCTTAGGACATAATAAATGCACCAGGGCAGAGACCACAAATTCCCTCACTGTTATTGTTATCTTGTTCATTGTTGACTGTTAACTATCCTGTATCCACTTATGTAAGAGAAGTATGTGTCTATTATTTTACTTTTTATCCAATCTCAGAGGTTCCCCCAACCCCCTTCCCACTTTACTTTCTCCTGCCTCCCTAATCTATCACCAACAGATTTCATATAACCTCCTTTTGTTGTAATGTATACAACAAGGTGAAAATTGCCATTCTCCAGAGCATTATCTCAATATTTTGAGATTCTGCTTCCCATTGAGATTCTGCTGATAATTGTCTACAGTTTGGCTCAAATAAACAAAAAAATCCTTTACAGGTCTAAATGTTTCTTAAGTTTATAATTTGAATGAGTAGGCTTACATGATTTTATATCTATGCCTTCCAGGATCCTTTAATTTTACAAATCAACATACCTGAAACACAAGCAGCTTTCCCCTCAGCTTCTTCATTTGAAAAAGTTAAGTCCTTGTAGTTCCCACATAAGACTGTTAATAGCAATAGCTACCGTTTATTGAGCACATGACAAAACTTGATGTCCATCCTGTCATTAATTCTGGTGGGACCCAGAAAGGAAGATGCTTTCCAGATGAGGAAACAGATTCTGAGACTTGCCTGAAAGCACCCACGTTAAACAAATGGTGGATCAGGATTAAAACCAGTTGTTTTACTCCAGGATCTGCCCTGTCTATAGTGAGTCACAGCCAGAAACAAATCCATGAAGACCTCAGGGACCCAGAGGTGGTCCCCATTGCAAGAGAGTCATTGCCACACTAACCTGATATCCAAAGACTTTCTATGGTGGCTAATGATCCCTCTTGTTTGTATAAGCACATTTTACAGCTGATTTTGCATAAAAGTATATGCTACCTATTTACATCCTATCTATAAGGGTACCTTATCTATATAGTAATGTACCCATTCTTTCCCTTTCTCTTTTTTCTCTAAAGTGCTTAATTCCTAAAGAATTACTTTAGTCTTCCAGGTCCTGAAGTTAATGTTTTTTGTGCTTTTATTTTAGCAATGTTTAATTCATGCATATTGAGGTGAAAATTCCCCCCTTTTTTCTTTTCTCATGTACACGTTTTTTTCTACCTCTTCTAATCCTATTCCTTTATTTCTGTTTATTATAGTTTTCTTTGATTTCTTGATTGCTTCCTATGCTGTGTTTGTCAAAGTCGTTTTCCTCCTCTTTCATCTACTTTAATGTCACAAAGTATTGGAGAGGTTACCTAACATCTTTAACCAAAGTTTTCCCATGAATAATATAAGAATATTTACTTCATAGTGTTGTTGAGAATATAAAACACATAATATATGTAATGTTTTTGGCTTCTAGCAAGTTTTCCTCTTTTCTGCCTTCTTTTCCTTATCCTATTTTTACACTTCTTTCTATGGATTCTATTGTTTTTCATGTGATTGCTGACCCTGACCATGGTTTAAGACATAGTTCTATGTTTTGCACTGCTGTTCTGAGCAGAACTACTATTTCCTATACCCGTTTTCATAGTTTTTAAATTATTGATTTTTAAAATACATGATTGATATTGGAGATATAATAAACAAAACAAGCAAAAATCCTTGCCCTCTTGAAGCTTACATTCTATTGGGGTTGGGGAAGGGAAGATGGACAATTTAAGGAATTAAAAATGTAGAATGGAGCTTATGGGTTGGTGAACACATTGAGTGCTGAGAGGGTGTTGCACCGCATACCTTGTCTTATGCATCTTTTAGATTTGGCTGTGCCTGAGGTACATACACAAGTGAAAACAAAAGGAATTTATACACAGAGCTTGCGTTCTTCAAAAAGCATCTCAACATAGATCATAGACCTAAATGTAAATGCAAAATCATAAAACTCTTAGAAGATAACACTGGAGAGACTTTAGGTGTCTTTGGGTTTGTTGATGATGTTTTAGGTAGAACACAAAGTCATGATCCATAAAAGAAATAGTAAGTGGAACTTCATTATAATTAAAAGCTTCTGCTCTGTGAAAGACACCGCTAAGGGAATGAGAAGACAAGCCACAGATTCAGAGAAAACATTTGAAAAAGTCATTTCTGATTAAGGACTGCTATCCAAAATATACAAAGGCCCTGGCCAGTATTACTAAGTTACTAAATGGGTTAGTTTATCAGCCCATGCACAGAAGAGTCTTGGGTTTGATTTCCCCTCAAGGGTGTGTTCCTAAATTGCAGGTTCAATCCCAGCCCAGATTGGGGCATGTGCAAGAGGCAACCAATTGATATTTCTCTCTCTCTTTCTCTTCTGATCCCTGCCCATCTCTAAAAATCAATAAAAAAGTTCTTGGATGATAAAACTCAAAAATAAGAAAACAATCTGACTAAAAATGGGCAAAAGATCTGAACAGAGGCTTCAACAAAAATGATAACACAGATGATAAATGAGCATGTAAAAAACTGCTCAATATCGGATGTCTCAGGAAATTGCAAATTAAAACAATAGTGAGATACCATTACACATCAAATGATGGTAAGAATGTGGAGCAACAAGAACTCTCATTCATTGCTAGTGGGAATACAAAACAGTGCAGATACTTTGGAAGATGGTTTGGCAATTTCTTACAAAACTAAACATACTCTTACCATATGATTCAATCACTTCCTGGTCTTTACTCAAATGAGTTGAAAACAATGTCCACACAATAACCTGCACATAGATGTTTACAGCAGCTTTATTCATAATGGCCAAAATTTGAAATGAACCTAGATGTCCTTCAGTGGGTAAATGAACTGGACATACTATGTTACATTCACTCAATGGAGTATCATTCAGTGCTAAAAAGAAATGAGCTATTACATAATGATGAGATAGGGAGGAAACTTAAAATGCATGTTACTCAATGAGAAAAGCTAATAAGAAAGGCTATTTTTTGTGTAATTCCAACTATAAGACATTCTTAAAAAGACAAAACTACAGAGATAGTAAAAAGATCAGTGGTTTCCAGGGTTTATGGTGAGGAAGAGATGAGTAAGACAAGCACAGATAATTTTTAAGGTGTTGAAATTATTCTACGTGATACTATAATGGTGGATACATGTCATTATGCATTTGTCCAATGCATAGAATGTACAATACCAAGAATGAATCCTAATGTAACCTCTGGACTGTGAGTGATAATGATGCATCAATGTAGGTTTATCAATTTTGACAAATGTACCACTCTGGTGTGGGATACTGATAATAGGGGAGGTTATGCATTTTGAGGTGCAGGTGGAGGAGTGTATAGTCGGTGTATGCTAATTCTTTGTAGTTTCCACTCAATTTTATGCTGAACCCATAACTGTTATATATATTTTTTTAATATATATATAAATATATTCTATTTAAAAACACAGAAGACAAATCTTCTGCATGTCTTCTGACCATGTTCTAATCTCATCTATTTTCTGACCTGTTGGCGTGTTCACATTCTACTACTTTTTGTTGCCAAATGCTTTCCTCTTGGCAATAATTACTCCCTCAATTTTCTCACGCAGTGAGTGGCTCCAGGAAATGTATTTAGGTTTCATAATAACTTTGTAAGGCAGGTGGAACACCTGACATTTTCTCTGTCTGATAATAGAGGAAACTGGTTTGCATAGAAGTTAAGTGGCTAGCTCTGCTCACTCTTGGTAGCAGAATCAGATTAGACCTCTGATCCTCTGATCAGTCCTGGCCTCTTACTCTAAGATTATGCACTAAGAAAACATAATAAATGAATCTACTTTTACTTTTCTGTAACATGTGATGTAATTTATAAATAGTGCTTTTGTTACAAAACAGGGAGTTGGAATATTTAACAACTACATTCATGACTGGTTGACAGTTGTACCGGAGGGTATTACAAAAAGTAACTACTCTTAGATCAGATTCAATATGTGTATTGCACTTCTTTGAAAAGCTGCTAATGTTTCCTGTTTCTGCAAGGCAACAGAAGAGAAATCCTCAGAGTCCTGAACACAGAGAAAGCACAGCTGGGTATATAAGTAAAGGGAGGGTGTTCCCTATAACCTCCCTAATAACACAGAGAATCAAAGATTGGATTCTCAGCAATTGCTGATAGAGGGAGAGTATTTTATGCAACCAACAAATGAAGAAATGTTGGGAAGTGACATTTTAATGCCGAGCTCTTAAAACAGCAGCACAACACAATACCATTTGAATCAAACCTGGAACAATTCCCTAGCAATGGCTGCTAAGGATTTCATCTTCAGTGTGGTAGGATTAACAGTCACAGCAGAATATCCATGTTTCCTTAGTAATAGGATAATAGCTGTATACACAGTTACCTGATTAAGGAACATTTTCCTAAGCTTCTTGGAAGGTTTATGTGACCATGTGACTGAAGTCTGGCCAATGGGCTGTTATTGGAAGTTATATATTCAAGTTTCCTGTTGTGCTTGAGAAAGGAAGGGGCTAGACTTCTCCTTCCCAGGCTATTATGTACATGTGATCATGAAGCAGACATGTGGAGCTGGTGTGGAGGAGGCAGGGCCTGCATTTTATGAGTGAGAGAAATTCACTTCTGTCCTCTTTAACCCAGTACCATTTTGGGTCTCACTAATACAGCAGCTGAAAGAGTTTCTAACTAATATAGAAGTTGATGTAAAAACTGTATTATATTCAACTTGTAATTTGTTACACATTACTGTCCCAAAACTAACAGTGGCAAAGCATGCATATTTTCCTCTCTCCAGAGTATTATTCATGCATTCTCATTTTTTGGATGCCCTTATAAATGTTGGAGTTAAGAGTACCTTCTCTGCATTATTATAGATCATTATTTGAAATGAGTGGACCTCTGAATAAGAAAGAAAGCAGGAATGAATTGAGAGAGTAATCATATATGATAAAAAGCTGGCAGCTGAGCCTCCAGTGCTCTGAACAGCACAGAGTGTTCACAGGACTGTTTTATCTAAGTGATCCAAACGGCACCAAGCTTCCAGTGCAGCCGTGGAAACTGAGCCTCCAGTGCTCCATGCAGCCTGGGTAACTGAGCCTCCAGTGCTCCATGCAGCCTGGGTAACTGAGCCTGCAGTGCTCCATGTATCCTGGGTAACCGAGCCTCCAGTGCTCCATGCAGCCTGGGTAACTGAGTCTCCAGTGCTCCATG